>JABASI010005301.1:0-12517 GCA_019776505.1 Tomocerus nigrus | reverse complement strand
AATATCTTACGCATGATAGGTTATCCGAAATTATAATAGGATTTAGTAAGATGCAAGGATGTACATAAATTAATGCGATTCAGTTACAGTGGTGACAATTCGACATGCGATTTAGCTACAAAGGATATTAGTATGCCTTTTCATGGGCAATGGTATTATAAAGTAGTATAAATTATAGTGGGAATAAAAATACAAAGCCGTAACATATAGTAGCGTATAAAGAACTCATGTATATTTTCCTTGTGCACACACACGTAGACAGTGTGCATTGAAAGTCAGTTATTACATACCACTTTCTCGATCTCTCCTTGTGCAAGCTTGCACTACCTGTGCAGTAACATTACGAGCTACGTACATAATATACATGTATTTGACTCTATGTTCATTAATACGGTATAATATAGGCATTCATGGTATTGGAAACCATAATATTTTTGTAGATACAGTTCCCTAAATTCTCCTAAATCAAAATCTTTTGTTGTAATTGTTGGAGTAACGTAGTATTGCTAGAATTGAAAAAGGATTTTGTGTTCGGAGTTGTGGAATTTAGAGTTTTTGATATTTGTTTTGCAGAAACTCGCCAAGGTGTTGAGTACAACAACACTTTGTAATACATCGCAAGAGGGACAGGCCTACTTACAAAATCACCCTGAGATGTTGCGATATTATGACACTCAGCAACAGTACAAATCTTCCAAAGACTCTTCTGGAGGGACATATATGGGAGGGACAGTAGCGGAAAGTGATTTGATCCCCCAATATCCTGCTAGTTCCGTAGGCTCTCCCGATGTGGTTGGTTCCTATCTCCCTTCGATGATGGGTTATCCAGGAGTTGGTCTTGGTCAGGGTATTTATGACTTTTCCTCGCAGCCTGAGATGACAGAAGATGTCAAGTATCCGATGTACCACAATGTTCGTAAACATGGAAAATACAATCTCCCTGTTGCGGTGGCCGAGGGCCCTGGAGAACAAGTCGACATGACTAATGGAGATATAAACAATCCAAATATCAATATAAACAGACGTCATCACCAGGAAGGCGGAAGTCCCAATGCGGCGGCTAGTAGTGACGGTGACATGTGGACAAACTATTACCGCCAAACCAGCGGCCTCCTTCCCAATGCCCAGAAATACGCGAATGATAATAGCGAGGATGTTATTAATCGTGCTCGAGGACGCTTTAGTGGTTACTTGCCTTCAGAAGCAGAAGCTGTAGCTGCTGCTGCTTTAGAAAGAGAAAATTCTGCCTTCCCACAGTGGAAACCCAATACTGATTACCGAAGCGGACGAAGACGTGCCAAGAGACATATTGGACCTCATGATATGGATGGCATTCAAAGGCTTATATCAACAGGTAAACACTCTTCCTCCCATCTCTGATTTATATAGCGCGGAAAAGAGAAAACCTACAAGTCCGAATGAATAAAACATTGTTCATGGAAAATGTAAAAGGTTCCTTGCCATATGTTTCTAGGAATTTCATGCTATATCAACAGGTAAACACTCTTCATCCCATCTCTGATTTATATAGCGCGGAAAAGAGAAAACCTACAAGTCCGAATGAATAAAACATTGTTCATGGAAAATGTAAAAGGTTCCTTGCCATATGTTTCTAGGAATTTCATGCCCTTCATACATTTATTCGATATTTACATGACGCAATAAGCTACTTGTAGTATTAATAGCATCCAAATCAACCAATTCAGTAAAACCGAGTTTCGAAATAATAGAAACAATCTGAGAAAGGATTCGTACATTTTTTGTAAGCAATTGTGCATCGTTAAGATACTTTTATTATTATGTTTGCTATCTACCTACTCTTAATAACAATACGATCTTGGAATAATACTTGTGTAACTTACCCTCTCAGTAGGAAAATGTACATGATAAAAAAGTACCTAGATTTGGTTTGTAATAATGTTTCAGAGTAATGTTCAGCGTTCTGTAAGTAAATAATGATTTCTCAGTATTAACGTACCCATTGTATCTAAGATATCTTGAGGGGCTTCAGTTTTTATCCCACTTATTGGAAAAGGGTTCCTTTCAGCATTTTCTGACTTCCTGTTTCTACATACATACTGGACAGAGTAAATCATGATAAAAGCAAACACAATCCGCTTTTAGTCCCAGATAGTTGTATTGTATTATTATGGATGATATACTATGAAAAGCTTTCAAAATTTATTTCTGCTTTAGCGAACAGTGTTGTTACATGATCCTACTTATTGGTTTCTGCTGAAAATATTATTGTAGAATTCTTTTTTACAAATCCTTGCTTCCTGAAAGGAGAAAGTTACATTATATGCATTGTGCGACTACAATAATTGTGCTAGTTACCTTTCACGAACAGAAAACATCTTCGAAACTCGAAGCATGCTTAGCTAGCAGTGCAGTCTATAGAAAAGGCAAATTTCATCGTCTTCCCGACTTAAATATTTGATGCACGATTGGATAAATCTGAAAACAATTTTTATAGGCATACTTCCGTATTGTATTCACAATGTAACGATAAATCGCACAAGTTAAGTGCAAGTTAAGTGTAGCTCTGTAAGTAGCCGATAAAAAGTGGAACAGAGTTCAAGTCCTTGAGGGCGTCTTCACATCTGTTTCTTGTAACAAGATTACCTAACAATAAAGGCAAGTAAATTCTTAGTTCATGAGTAAGTCTACACGAATAAAAGTTATTACAGAGTGTCTGGTGTAAAAGAGCATGAATGAAATTCGTTGCCGGATATAATGGCGCAGGGATTTAATTAAATTGTGGTCTCATTTTCATACATACTTACAGCAAGTTACGTAATTTGATTAATTTATAATACATAATAACATGACAATGATTTTACTGGATATTTACCGCTGTGAACCACTCTATTTAATATTTAAGAGGTAAACAGAAACCAGTAATCATTGTATGAAAATGTTTTGATAAGCTTTTACAAAAATTTTCCCTTTCACATTTCTCACAAAAGTCACTTCGGTGGAGGAGAGAGTGGTGTACTGCCAGAATTGATGTTTTGATAACGGCACATTCACCATTATCACCATTATCTCCACATCGGAAGTCTTACAAATAATAGTGTTTTATCATTGTGAAGTATATGCCTAAATTATTATGGTTTTGTTATACGTACAAAAGGAATCCTAGGTAGTTTCTAATAATAAGCCGGCATTTACTGACACGCAGAATTATTTCTTTATTTTCTTTACCAGGTACATTGGCGAAGCCCCTGAACAGTACTAACTTTGATGGCGGAATTGACTTGGTATTTGCAACATACTGGTTTTTTCCGGCAAAAACACAAGCGATTCTCCCTAAGGATCGGGAATGTATCCAGGAAAAAATGTCCCGTGAAAACCAGCGGTTCAACTCAAGAAGTAACGTGACAATTTTCTTTTGCTTCCTTTCTTTTTCTAGTCACTCAAGTCCCATTTCTTTTCATTATTGTCCTCGTATTTTATTTCTAAGACTTGTTTACTTGCTTTTTCATTTCATTTTATTACGCACTAACATTCCTCCGTCCTATATTAAATTCTATCGGTACAACTTCAAGAGACACATTTTTGACAAGGCTCTTACACCTATTGTATATAAATAGCCAGAGCGATTGTGACCCCAGATCATGGATCTATTATTTTTTATTCATTCGATACTCATGGGAGTCATATTCTCAAGCAACCAATTAAAATCTAGTCGTAGCACTTAAAATTAAATAATGATTTATTCTCAGAAGATAATGGTAGTTATCGACTGAGTCATGTAATCGAATACTTAATACTTGAAAAAAATCATACCCAGCAAAGTCTGTCTACATAGGTTAACATTTGACGACTCATACTTATAGGTATTTGCAAAATTGATTATATTCCCGAGATACCCACTCCAAAAATATTAGATCTGGATCTGGCCTGCGTGTTACTGCCACTGCCTGACTTATGACACTAGATGGCTAGAGACGCAAAATAGGGAATGGTAATGACAATAATATTACTTCGACTAGCATTGCACGGAACCATGAAAATGAGTACATGACTAAATAAATTAGCACGTAGAAAAATGGTGGACATCACCCCATGACTGGATGTGATGTGAACGTTCCAATTTGGTTTACCGTCGTAGATAAATGAGATTCGTTCGTATCGTACAATCGTACGTCCATAAACGGATGTAAATTGTTGACTGCCTTTAGTCAACAAATAGAAAATATAGGGACATTGTGGCAGACAAAGGAATTTCACTTTGCTTTACGAAGTGAAAACTTTTGTAAGAGATACGTAGAATGTTAAACAATACAATCTTTAGTGTGCAGATATTAAAACGAGGGTTTGTACTACAACACTGTTCTGGGAAAGTCGTAAATATGTTTTATTTGGTCTTGGAATTGTTAGTCGTATCTGTATCGTAGTAATTGTAATTGTAAATGTGTTTTGTGTCCTACAATGAAACGTAGTTCTTAAGAGAGAAACCGATTTATATTGTCTGCACGGACTCATTTTATTATCATAGCGTTCAATAGAAAGAACAAGAGAAAAGGCACAAGAGCTAAATTAGAAACTCTTACTCAACCCATTCCAAGTTTTACTGTAGGCAGCCTGCTTATTATGTTGTGTTGTGCAAGCCAACGGCAGGAATTTTGTATACAAATACATACCTCGAGCCCAGAGATTCCAGAGATTAACCAACAGAACCACAAACACATGAAATTGACTTTACATTACATTCAACTATCGATTTTAACAATCCCGACAAAGAGTGAGATGAAAGAAGCTACATACCTACCGTACGATTCAATGTTCAATATTCCATTTCCAAATAGATGCAACTCTTTGCTGGAGAAGAGATTTCGGTGAAAATGGAAAAAAGACGAAACCTATCAAAATCTGTTTACATATAAAGGGCTGCAACCTTAAGGGCACTTGAAAACGGAGGGAATTTAAAATGAGTAACTTGCATTTGATGATTTTCAGTAGGCCAGGGATCTTTAAGGCCATGAAAAAATAGAGAGAATTTTCAACGAGTAGTTATTTTTGATTTTCCAAGAGCAGTTAAGGCATCATTAATGGGAGGTATGAGAAAACATGGACTTTTAAATGGGTACCTATCTCTACGCTTTATGGCATGATTTTTCGAATTCCAGGATCTTGAAGAGCATGGGGAAATAAATAAGTAGCGGCAAATGATGGCATTCCCAAATTCTCAAGGCCAGGTTCTTCAGGAAAAAGAGGGAATTTAAATGTGTAGCGATAGTTATTTTTTTTGGAGGGCAATTGGGATCATTAAAAGCAAGAAAAATCAAAGGAAATTTTAAGTGAGTAATAGAGTATTATGACTTTCCGTATTGAGGATCTTGAAAAGTTAGCGGAAATAGAGGAAATTTTAAATGAGGAATTGAATTAATGATTTTCCTTAGTCCAGGATCGTTAAGGGCTTGGGAGAGTCAATTTACTAAGTAAGAAATAATTTTAATGGTTTTCCATAGATAAATATTACGGGATGGAGCATGAAGAGTACGAGGAGGCAGTGACGAACGATTGCATTCAAGAAGGTCAGTCGGCTGGTGGGGATGAGAGCCAGTCTTCCACTTCATCTACTTCCCAAAGTCAACAGAATTCAATGTCGCAGAGTCAGGTGTATGAAAGTCAATCAGCTTACAATCCATTCGACATTCACATGGGGCAGATGACAGTGTACCGTGTTCGCATCACATGTTCTTGCTCTTCCCTCACCACAAAACCAAGTTCTGAGGAGAAAGATGCGGCTAAGGGTAAGAATAACAGTTCTGCGAGTAGCACAACTTCAACTGGAAGTAGGACTAGTCAGCAAAAATGTGCCAAGATGTTGCCGTATAAAGATCAGCCTTGGAGTGCTTACATGGGATATCACGCTGACTCATACTTTCCCTTCCCTATCAATATCAACACTCAAACTTCTTCTCCTTTCTCGGCTTTCCCTAGATCCAAGCTGGAAAAGGATAAAAGTTAAAGTCGAGGCGGATGGCCAACTTACTCGACTTCCCTTCTTTTCTCCTCTTTTTTATCTTTTTGTATTCATTTCGTGTACTCTCTGTCTAATATTGCATAGATTACATATGAATGCTATCTGTACACTTGGTTTTTTTTCTATCGTCGGTCGTAAGTCGTAACTTATTCTGTCCTATGTGGGTGTGTGTCTGTGCACTCGCTGCTGCTTTTACTTTCTTACCGGTAGTTCTAGTTGATGCATTGAGTTGCCTGTTTTAGTCCATATGTAACTACTCATAGAGTAGCGGTACGTAGTATTTACATCAGATAAGGTCAAGTCGAATGAAAACATAAAAGCAGCAAAGGAAGGGAGGAGGATCACAGGGCTTCATACTTAGACAAGACCAGATTGCGCCTTTTGTGAGATGAGTGCACTGCATACACGAAACAAAACTCCCAAAGTAGAGCACAGTGAAAAGAACACATAAACACAGAGATTTCACTCAACAAAATCATTGCGATAAAAGAACTTTATTTTATTTACCCTTTCGTTCTACCATCTCATTTTTAACTTTGACTTCACTTCTGTTTGTCTTTGTCCTCATCTAATCCTTCAACTGCACTCACTCCTCTCAACTCTGTACAATATTTCTCTGCCTTTTTTCAGACTCTAAAAAAGTTGATACAGGCAGTACATTATAATTGTAATTCTTGTAAGTTCATATAACTTTTTCCAGTATCTTATTAGTTTCGACAGTTTGGATTTTCTAACCTGCTCTGGAATCGAAAGGGTTATCTATTTTCATGTTCATTCGAATATTTTGTTCTTAATGGAAAAGTGCACCAGGCATTAAAACGTAAGTAGGCTGAACTATATGTACCTATAGTCCTTTTCCCAATTATTCGAGATTTTACATTTTACTCATTAATTCCTTAAGGCAAATGGTTTAACTGTGAATCCCTTCGTTGCTGTGAATCCTATCTTGGGGTGATTGTCTTTAAATCGCATCAGAGTTTGATGGGATGTTTATCTTTTAAGCTATTTTAATTGCATTGTCTCTAAACTAAGATGATTGAATGAGTTTTTGCTAAGTTGGAGCAAATAGATTCATTATGTTTACAACAGTAAATCTAAAGTCCCTTTTATTTCAGAAATACTGTCAAGTACCTAGATATTCTGTATCTTTATACAGGTTTGCCCACAAGAAAGAGATCAACTGGTCATCTCTAAAACACAGAAGCTACCCGTTTCTTAATTCCATAAGACACAATTCGTGTTCTTGTTAAATTATCACCATCATTATAATGTATTGGCATCTGTGAGCATATACTACATATCCTTCTATATTACTGCTACGTTGTAAGAACCCATCTATCAGCTATCTACCTACATCTTATTGTAACCTGTAAAATAATACCACTAGTTTGTAGAAAAGTAACGTAAATTACTGGTAGTGTACTCAAATATTATTATTTATCAAGTACTGAAACCTCAGGGTTCATGAGACCCACGACTCAGGGTAGGTGGCTTTTACCAAAAGCAAATATTTCAATAGTAATGAAAAGTATTGACTAGTCTCAGTCTCAAATGATAAAATAGGATCTTTGTACAAGGCTTTAACTACTTACCTATCCGAAGCTTAGATTGTTGTGTGGTACCAATATTTATGATTCCTTACAATATCTGTACTCATACATTCGAAGGTTATTGTCTAGTCTCGATGACCAAAGAGATACCATGAAAAATCTGTAGTGGACACTACCATTGAATGAGTAGTTAATCAATTTGATGAAAATAATGAAAGGGTCCGCCGATAAAGTACCTACTCATAAATCAGTAGAGCAAAACATCAAAGTAATTCATGGTCTTCAGGATAGGGCATTAAGAGATGTGTGGCCGACACTGACCATAGAATTAAATTTTAAGAAATGTTATTTTTATATTTTATATTCCTTTTACTAGAGTAGGATTCTTGCGTTGAATACGTTTATTTCCACTAAAAGGGGCTAGATGTATTAAAAATTAAAAATAAGTAGGTACCTACATAATTTAATATGCCATTTTGTACTATCCGGTATCCTAAGACACATAAAGCTGCATACTGACCCTGTCTATCCCTCTTGAGATGTGTGGAAATCCTCCAAAGCCTGAAATGCTTAGGCCATTATAAATGTCATACCAATAGCCGCATTTGCCAACAAAAACCTACTAATTATCATATCAAGTAATAAAATATTATTTATGAAGACAACATTTAAGAGCAGATTAAAACTATACCTAACTATAGTTAAAACTTGTTATTGTGGGGTATGAATTGAAAATTCAATACTTGCATAGTTCTCTATGTTAAAGAATTTCAACCACATTTTGCTTTTGAAAATGTACAAAAGCAATTAACATTACCTAATGAATGTTATGATGGATAAAATTACACTTGCCTAAGTTCAATTTTCAGACACTGCTATTTATAGCTAAGTATTTGCGTATGATACCTGAGTACCCAAACCCAATGACAAGTATCATTTAAAATTTAAGTATAAGGGGATCCGTATAGTTTCGTACATATGTAAACTTATAGAATTAGAATCCTGGCATCCACGTAGGAGATATACAATGTAAGTTCGTGCTGTTTAGATAAAGGTAAGTCAGAAATTGAATAACGAGGGATTTAATATAGTTAGAAACGTGTTTTGAATTGATTGTACTAGAATTGAGGATTAATTATGCTAAGGGTAAATTACAGTATGAGAATTAAGCACATGTAGGCTAAACTTACTAAGTGTAACTACTGACCCAAATTACTGATTTGATATAATTGTACGTTTGTACTTACTGCCTGCAAATAACCAAAAATTGCATACGTGCCAACAGACTGATTTGCAATGCAGATGTTCGTACGTTTGGAAATGTATACTGAAATAGTGTGACTAGTCTGACTAAGTAGGTGCTGAGACTTGTACTAAATAGTAGATCAGAGAAGTGTTTGACTATAGTTGATAGACGCAAAACGATATTATCTATTTGGCACGAACAGTTTGCAATTTCCCATCGAAATCCATCGAAATCGGAAACTAAATAAACCTAAATAGGAAAACTTCTAAATAGAGGAACTACTTACATATATGCTTACTATTTCGGTATTAATTATCCTATATAGTAAATTTTATCCATTGACAATCCACTTCTGTACCTTTCTCGGCATGAATGAACATTCTTTTATGTGTGTATGCAAGTATCAAATGTGAGCTAATGATGAAATAGATGACGAAAATTAATCTTTATATCAAGTATTATTAGAAGGCCTGTACTTAAAAGTGTTACAGAATAGTGATGGTGAAATATCGATAAGACCATGAATAAAATTGGTATGTTTGTTTTAAACGGACGTATGAAAAAATAATAATGTTATATGATCTTAAGGTTGTCACACTACTAAAGTTCCAGTTTCATTTCTGTTGTTTTATTGTTATTTGTTTACATACATGTGCTACATTTAAAGCTAAATACAAATTGTCACTTTTATTAAACTTTTATGAAACCAAAATACTAAGCCACGACAATGTTTTTATTAACTTTTATCCATACAGACACATATTTAAATTGTTTTTGTGTGTATGATAGGGCGATTTATATGGAAGTTTTACTTACTGCGTCTTTTATTCATTGCTATACGGTACTTACGTAGGTAAATGTTATTTTGAGCGAAAGCTGACGTTTATGCGACATGTTTCCAACTTAGTACACAACGAATTTGTCAGCCAAATGCACATGAAAAGTTTGACAACCTTATCACCATCTCTCACACTTTTAAAGTTCTGGTAGTAACAGTCGTTGATATCTCGACTCATCGTATTTACAGTCTTTTGACACATAGTCGCTGCTAGACCGTTGGGTGGTCTATATAACACAGTTTGTTTGACATTGTGCAGAGATTGAAATAGCATATTATTAGGTCGCAGAAGTCACAGGGCATGAATGTCATGAATGACGCAGTCCCCGCGGATTCTGTGTATGTATTATAAAAGAAAAACGTGTTGTTTTTATGAGTCGATGACATGATAAGTCACGCCTGGTTGTCCTTCCTTATTCACTTACCTTATTATATAGAAATATTTTAATCATATAGAAGCCCTTTTTACTAAAAGCATCCCGAAGCATGCTATATCAGTCACATCTCTCGCCACAATGTTTCATTAACAAAAATAAGCGATTTTTCCTCCTGATCATCTTGTTCAAGTATTTGTACAGATGTAAATCATTTCAAAGTTTACGCTACTACAACTGTCACCCACCTAAGACAATTTTTTGCATTTTTTTCTTCTTTATTTTCTGAGCAGATAGGAAAAGGATTTATTTTTTGGCACGTTCAATTTAATTGCAGTATTCCATTTATAGACTCTTTTCATTTAATAAGGAAAGCGAGTGAAGCGCAATGAAATCTCCAGTAACCCCGGGTAGAATATTTTATCAATTTTCTGTTATCGATAATATACCAAATCACGTCCTGTTTCACTTCCATTATATTTACTAATACATCATCAGATTAGACGTAGGTAGGCACAAAATAAAATTCGAATTACTATTCTATGATCAGTAAGTAATTGAAATGCGATAGGATCTCCCGTAGTTGTGTAATGAATGGCTTTTTGCCATGTTTTTACTTTTAGTATGTCGTTGTAGGTTTTAGTTAACCACATATGAATTACTTGTATCATTATGTAGTGAATGGGACTGACTTTACATTAGGTAATTACTTATTAGTTCGTAGAAAAATATGACAATGTAATGCTAGAAGACTTTATTACTTGCAGTCTAATAATTTTGTATTCTCATTAAAGTACCTTTAACTGTATACGGACGACTATGTAACTACTACATAAAAGTTAAGTAAATGAAACGTGTACACACTATAATAAAGGTAGATATGGATAAGACTATAGTATAAAATATACTATTATTAGTAATACCTACTGTAATCGTTTATGTAAGTACTACCGCTAATGATATGGTAAGTTACGTTAGACAACAATTAAGGATAATTCAAAAACTTCTAGATATAAGTGGTAAAATTGGATTCTAGTAATGCACATATTTTATTTATTTAAACTCTAATTTTTCCTGGAACAGATAAAAATTCACCGTATGTACTTAGCCGGATAGATGTAACTTTAGATTGTAAGTCTGTAAAGGATAATAATAATAAAGAAAGATAAGGTAGCCTACGCAGAGGAATTACTTGTCTTCGGCTGCCCCCACAATTACAAAGGTAAAAGGTAACTATTTGAAAATAAAGATAAATATTTAAATGTGAAAATATACGCGAAAGTCATAGGTAGACATGACATGAGGAATAAATTGTGGGTAAATAGTATAAAAGTTGCAGACAGAATTCATAGATATGTCAATAGCTAATTATAGTATCATATCGTACCTCGCTCTAGCCCTAACTAACAGTCATTCCTGTACAACTGAACTCCCACTTTATTGAATAGAATCAGTGAAGCGTAGAGTAGAAAGTAGATAATAAATATGATATCATTAATGGATGCAATGTACTGTAAAATTATGGTAATTAGCTACCTATTATTATTCTGTAATAAAATCCTTGTCTATTCTGAATTTCTGAATATTTATTGTGCTCCGTTTTATTTGCCTGAGTGCCCTAATTTACCTCAGCTCATTGAACATTTACTTATTATGGCTATGGCTGTCCTAGGGGAAATATAATATAATTGCACCCAGTAAAACAAATGATTAAAAAAGACCCGCTAGAATGAATCATGGAATTTATTTTTGCAAAGCACGAATACGAAGGACATTATTACCTATTTGTGTCGCAATATAGATCATTAAATATGAAGACCTGAAGAAACGAAATATTTCCTATCTTAGTCTCGAAATAGTTTTTCATTCAAGATTTCCTTAACTGGAGATTACCGATATCGTGATATCCTTCTGCCACAAAATTCTAATTACGCCAACGCAACACACGAATACTACATAACAATAAAATATTTCGCATTAAAATTCACTACAATAATATTATGGCACAATTGCAATGATTATTAGGTATAGGCAATGCAATGTTAAAGTAGGTATCTATTTCTCGTAATAATATGTCTAAATCTCTTGGATGGCACATGAAGATGGATGAATAAAATCCTGAACTACCGTAATTGAATTTATGTTATGTTTAAAGTAACCAATCTGAAAGCTAGATACATAAAATCAGTTGATCATATTATTTTCTACGCACATCTATTTATGGTACTGAACTATATTATTATGAAAATTCGTCTACTCCAAAGATGAATGGAACACTCTTCAACTCAAGTTTAGTCGTCCTTTAGGCTGTAGTCTTTGTTTGTATTTCGACATTTTAACGTAAATAGCCTGAAAATAATAAAGGTTTATAGCTCAACAAGTTGCAAGCCTTGCTAACACTATCCAGTAGGAGAGCAAAACTTTTTAGTTACATTTTGATGGCATCCATTGTAAAAATCAATAACTATTGTAGCTTTTGTTTCTTTAAAGCTTTAGAGAGATGTAAAATAGAAA
>JABASI010005300.1:0-12518 GCA_019776505.1 Tomocerus nigrus | reverse complement strand
GGCTGTCGGCTATTTTCGCGTCGGCTATCGGGTATAGTGGCGTCGGCTGTCGGGTCTCTTCGATGAGCCCTTACTGACTGCTCATTCACTTACAAAGTTAGCCAACAACCTAGCTATAGTAGTATAGTAGCTAGGTAAGGTACTCCGTTCGTACTGTTGTTGTACTCATTCTCCTGTCCTGTCTCCTCTCATACTCAACTCATAAGATAAGTCTCTTACTCTTATAAATCCGGAGTCTAGTTTCCGCGCCTTCTACTGCTGTTACGCTCTTTTCCCGCCTCAAACACAAACGTCATAAGCACGTCAACAAGAGTGACCTTTTAACAATAATCGCGTGCAGAAATGTCATTACCTAATAATTCTATTTAATAAAGAATAAAGACCCGTGATACACGTACTTTCCCTCCTGCACCGACCACAGTCAAGGGACTCTGTCCGTCATGCAAGAACCACGGCCAAACAACTCTGTGAGCCACAGCACAGCGCAGCCCGCAGCGTCGCCAACCGAGCTTGTCCATCCAACGTCCAATGTCCCAGGCAGACATATCTCAGCCAACCGATCATTTCCATCTCTCACCTGCCACAGTCAACCGACTAACCGACCGTGCCCGGGCAGGAGGGAATGTACAGTGTGGCTCGCAGGGTAGGATGGCTGTGGCAGGCGGAGAGTCGAATCGAATGTAGCGTGTGACTCACAGTCCGATGGATGTGGTAGGGGCAGGGCAGGAGGGGAAATATGCTGTTTTGTAAGTGAAATGATATTTAATATTCCCAGTCGATCGAGGAATTCATACTCATACAATAAGTTCAAATTTTAGGCAATTAATTTTGCTGGAAAAATCGACTGAGAAAAAAGGCTGATGGAAGGAAAGGAAAATGGAATGCAATGGAAGATGGAATGGCCAACTAGGGTAACTAGTAACTAGACACTGAATAGATGAGGAGCCTTTATTAGGGGATTTACGGTAATGACATTTCTGCACGCGATTCTTCTTAAAAGGTCACTCTTGTGGACGTGCTTACGGCGTTGTGGGAGGCGTAAAGCGTAACAGCAGTGGAAGGCTATGTGACGATGTGAGTGATCATAACTAGATATTTCATATTTTTACCCTTTTCCATATGTCCTTTGGATATTGAAAACAGTTTGTCCAAAGTGCCTGAAAATTTCCAATTAGTAATGAAATGATGATGACTCAAATGCTAATAACTTACGAAGACTGACCGTATTTCAATTTTAAAGTTCCAGGCTATTAATATTACCTTGTTAATAAGCTTTCCAATGAATTGGTGGCTGATGACATCTTAGAATGAGCAGATACCTTGGTCACTCTTAAATGGCAATGCAATATTACAATAAAACAATGAGATGGTGATATTAAATGATTAATGATATTATTTATTAACGGTTGTAGTACAAATTTAAGTGTTCTTATCAGTATGTAATATTAAATGTCAAAGATATTGATCGAATGACGATTTTATGTAGTCGTTTAAATCCGATTTAGATATACAAGTGATAAGAGAAAATGTTTTGCGTGCCATACCCATTTTGTAGTCTTAAATCTTAATGACAGAGATTTAATATTCGTAAAAAGAATTTTTGCTGCTTACACTTAATATCAATTATCATAAACATCATGTCTGTAAATAGCAAATGTGTTTTTTTGTCGGCCTATATTAACAGAGGCATCCGTAAAATTTGAGAATAAATTGATTCCTTATTATTATTTTTATTATGTAGGGTAGTAATTAGGAGCAGATATACAAATCGGTACTTCTACTAGGAATCGGGAAATTCGAGAATTAACTTTTTATTATTATTTCAAAAAACTGTATACGTATTAATAAGGTACTTAATAGTAGTGTGCCGATCACCGAGTTTGAAAGAAGAGAATTAAGACATTGTAATATAGATGGTCTAATGGATACTAAAGCTCAAATTTTTATTATTGTTTTGTGTTACAGAAATATAGAAATGAATTTAAGCTACACTTATTAAGAGTGCTGTCCCTAAATATTATTAGTGTTGACTGTCATTTTGTAGTGTCTTGTCCCATAAAGATTTTTTACTATGATCTGATCATGAATAATAATGAACAATAGGGGATAGATGAAGGATTTTATTTACTGGCTGTTTGATTCTCCGTGGGCGGGCAGACTAAATCTGTTGAGCTACGATTGAATTGATTGTAAGAAATATATTTTGGGTGCATATTATTAGCAAATTGTTTGTACAGGGATGTTGACGTATAGGAAGTTTGTATAGTAAGTATATATAACTGACTGATATTTATACATATTATGATTCCTAAAGACTATCCTCAGGTTATTGCGAGCAGGTCATTGACTGTCAAAGGCTCATCATTCTCCATAGAAATGAATTCTCCATAAAATAATGAAATATTTTAAGGACCTATAAGTGTAGGCATTTATTACTTACCAATGTAGATTCCTTTACAAAAATACAATTTTTGCAAAAGCAGAAAGCCAGATTGTTATAGGCATAGACAGCATCATCATTTATTAAATAGTTAATATAGAAAACAGCATTCCCATGCAGACTGAAAGGCGCCGTAGGATTATTGTCGATAAATTGCTCACAATAAATCAATTCAAAATGGTAAAGGCTTTTAAATTAATATCGCCTTACTAAATCATACTATAGCATTGTAAAAAAACAAACAGGTTCCATAAATCCGTCTTCACCTCAATCACTTGTCCACTTTCAATCACTTTTGCGTAAACGCAGAAATAAAAATTACCCATCCACGCTAATGTTTCGTTTCACAGTAGTAATTAATTATCTGTGTCCACCTTAATTCCTAATATACCTAATAATATTATTATCATGTCATGTCACGCACCCTCCCTCTCATTCTTCTTAATTCTCTATGTATTACTAATTGTCAGACTACAGATACTATGATTATCATTATTAAAGTGCATTTATCACTCTACTAACTACAATTGTTACATTTGCATTGATACGAACATTCTCACGCTAGCTACCAGTCTCCCTGCCAGTTTGTAGTTTGTCATCTCATTTACTGTGATTATTACTCCGTATCAATCAAAAGGTTTGCTTATGTAAACAGGGTAGGAAACCTTTTATTATTTTTCGAGAATTACACATATAACGACTGTTGTGTTGATTGGTGGGTGGTTGGATATTTTTATACTTTTGATGAGGGGTACAAAAACACACATGACTATTAATTAGTAGGTAACTAATGGATTCGCAATAATTTAAGTGTAAAGTGCACACTTAGTATGAAATATATCTTATAATTCTATTTAATTATATTATGACAATTTATGGAGTCTAATATTATAGTAATTGGCAGAAGTTGAGGAAGTCATACAATTTTATGTGTATTGACAATTCTGAGAGGAAGAGTATTGCCTCAGAAAATATTGCCTAAAATCCCTAAATCCAATAAAGTAGGAAAATTTGTATACAAACAAATGGATATTCTTATTTTGTTGACATTATTCACACCTATCGTGAACATATTCACTTAATTGCTTTTACATAATATTTAGAAAAGGATATTTTTGCAGGACTAGGCATTCTTATATACTAATTACAGCTCGCTCCTTAAACATCCGACGCTAATATATAATTTATTATCAAAGGTAGAAGGTAATATATACAATGCAAGTGCATGACAGGATTGAAATTAGATTTGCACCTTTAGTTAGGACTATCCGCTTGATTTTTTAATTAGTTTACTTAGGGAATAGGTACATGATGACGAATGAGGCTAGAAATCTCGTCGCTCGCATTAACAATAAATGTATATTAAGTGTAATGAAGAGTATTGGAGTGGAATAATGTGCAATGCGACGACGCAATGTTGCTTAAAAGTAGAGAAAACACGGATGACGGTACACACATTTTCATAACAAACGTGAACAGTAAGAATTCACACGTAATACTTAAACAAGATATTCTCTAATGACACTAGTGAAGTAGTAATGAATAAAAAGGAGGAGAAAAGTCAACATTAATGATATGACTGAGAATAAGACACGAAATTCGACAGACTATGGCATGAGTCGAGTAACAAGAGCTGAAGAGTCTCTT
The DNA here is from genome assembly GCA_019776505.1 of Tomocerus nigrus. Lineage (NCBI taxonomy): Eukaryota > Metazoa > Arthropoda > Collembola > Entomobryomorpha > Tomoceridae > Tomocerus > Tomocerus nigrus. Next base: position 8,431 of record JABASI010005300.1, on the reverse strand, counting down.
GAACCTCTTTAGCCATTCTCCTAGCTCACAAACCAAACAACTCCTAAAGGAAAGCAATCGTCATGGTTCTGGCTCTGAATCCGCCTCCATTCGATAGTCACTAAAGTCTTGGAAAGAGAGGGGTGAGCCGGATTGTTCTTGCATCAGAATCCGGTGAGCTGCCCTGTCCATTTCTTCAGGAGTCATGTCCAACGCTTCTTGCATCTCTTTCGACGTGTAGCGGATAAACTCAGGGTCTTGGCAGTACTTGGCTAGCCCTTGTTGCGTCAGCACCTGAACACATCCGTCACACATTAGCCACATTCCTCATTCTCCTCAGTTAACATGTAGTTCCCCTTCCCACTTAATAAATAGTGTGCACGCCAAAAACAAACTTAACGCTTAACAGAAACGATAATTTTTCGGAATTAAGAATTGCATGGTGCAGCTATGTGCCGTGGCGTGGTCTTCTAATTCAAATAGAAAATCGCAAAATCCTGATTCCGGCATTTTACGAAACTTACGAGGCTGAAAAATATATCCAGAAATATAAGAAAAACTCTAAGGCCCACGGAATATACGACATCGTAATTGTACGATGTTTGGCACATTTCAGACCAGAATTATAACTTTGAAAATGTTAACTCCGCTCGCCATCGAAAAACATGGACTGATTTAAAAAATGTATGCTTCGTTAATCTATTCTAAGCCGTTTTCCTTCATTCAGGATTTTGCGAAGTAGGAACCCATCCTTTAGGCCTGGATAACTGCAGGGGGGCAGAGTTTGAATCTGTAACTTTTGCATGTAAACCAATCGTCCCATTTTCATATTGCACTTATTAAAGCAAAAGATCTTGGGATTGTAACGGGTAAAATTTTGAACATTTGGTGTCTCTTTCGTATTTTCGATAATCACTAATTAAAAAGAGGATGCAAAATGGAACGATTTACATGTAAAGTTCAAAGATCACATTGCCCTGCCCCACTTGCTTTAATCAACAGAAGGAATATACACACTTTTATCTGAGTCTCAGAAACGTTTTATCCATTGGAACGTTTGTGATTAGTGATTACTCATTTCACTATTATAGGAAAAAAGTGACAAGTCGTTAGGACACACCATAAATACGAATGTAAAACATTTTGATGTACAATTTCGTGAATGGAGGTTTTCTTGACGTTTAATTAGATTTGGAAAACAATTATTTTGGCTTCGGTTACCATCAAGTACCTATTATTATTAAAATTTGCTACCTGCCTACTAGCAGGGCGAAATTCATAAAAATTTCCATGCCTAACAATATATTTGGGTTATATTAATTCCATTATATTTAATTTGGTCTTAGTTTTGGATCAATGCATTTCTATCTATTTGGATGGTATGAAAAACGTTCGGGCTAATAAACGACTCCTGTATTATAAGCCTCTACCTGGTGGTTGTCCAGGTGAACTACCTTCCCGCTACACCCAACCTTAGAAACTAGCAATAAAATCTCAGGAGGCTTATAATACATTGACATTTATTTCTTTGTGATCCTGGAAAGAAACATGTACATCATTAACTGATATCTTGAACAACAACAATTTAACTGTAAATAACCAAAATATTTTTGAGGTGTTGATATTTCCAGAAAATGAAAATTAGTTGAAATCATTAACACATCTAATGAAAATATTTTATCTGTTCAATATCCTTAAATTATTAGAAATGCTGTTAGCTAGATAGGTGAGAATTGAAGGTGAATATGTAAAAATAGGCTTACTCTGACAACGAGGCTTTCAGCAGAGCCAACAACTTCCGGAAGAGACAATGTTTTATCTTTGTCTCCACTTCTTGCAGCCATCTGTAAATCCTTCTGAAGTCCACCGTTATAAAAAGTCATGTGCACTATGCAAAAAAACATTGAAATATTTTGAATGTCTCGTTAAGCATTTGGAAGAGAAAATCAGCTTTCTAAACCCAAACTGAGTAAGTGCGCAAAGCCGAATAAAAACTTAATTTACTGTTAATAGTACAACATTCAATTTTTCAACAAATCAGCGTGGATCTAATAGTCACTACAAAATTTCCACCAAACACATTGCAGCATATTAATTACATTATTCACGATTATTTATTACCTGCGGGCAACACATGCACGTCCATCTCAACAGACAGACACCATTCATCACAGGCAATTACTCTCACGCATATTTTACCATCCGTTTACCAAGTAGGTATATACTTACTAAATGGCAAATTAAAATGATGTACCGCTATATTTACTATTTTTGAAGCCACCCACTTAAATGCATACATATAGAATTTAGAATTACGTATCATTATTATAAAAATCGGAAGGAGGATTTTATTTAAATACAAAATCAGGATTTGCTACACAAAGGAGTTGATAATAAAATATTATCGAAATTAGAAATCTTCTACCAGTAAATAATTGTCCTAATATCCTCCTAAATATTAAATAGCTCTTTTCAATTTCACAGCTCATTCCATATTGGCTGATTGTTTCTAGACTTAATTAATTGTGTTCTAGTCCTAAAAATAAGACCGATAATTTTACAATCACAAAATTTCACGTATTTTATTTTTACTATTTTTAATGGAAAAACATTTACTCAGGTAGATTCACCTATTCAACTTTGTTAATAGTCAATGAACTTCATATTTTGTCGGTCTCTTTTCTCTTTTAAATGATGCCATGCAGGAAATACTTTCGTTTTATTCCGTTAGTGTTTGAATTTTATCAACCAATGTGCCTTTAAATGCAGTTTCAACATTATTTCATGGCGTTACTAATTACGACCACTAAATGTTTATATTTCATATAGTTGGTATCCTATATTAATTATTATAGTAATGTCGCTAAGGACCGTATGTACTTACAGTGGCGAAATTTAAATATAATATAACTATTCAAATATTATATAAATTTTGGAAAATGTTGTCACACATGCCCACCATTTCAAATGTACTATAGGATAATAAGCACCTAGAATTTTAAGTAGCAATTAGCTATAATTGATATGAAGCAATTGTAGACTATAGCTATACTACCTACCAGTATTTACAAAATTATGGCGTTAATAATTGCTACTGCTATTTATTTACAATTATAATTATAATTCTATGTATGTGCTACTAATAGCATTCATAAATAAGTATTTCTTATATTTGTAAAGAAAATGAAGTAAAAGATTTGCGGATGCATTTGTCTGCTACTCCTACATACAACGAAAGTATGATGCTCATGGCTGAGAGCAAGAAACTGAAGTTAGTAAAATTTTACGTAGTGTGTAAATATTTGGACGGGCAGAAAGGAAACGTGTAATATTGTAACTGAAGGAGACAAGAGCCGATTAAAAATAATGATGTCATTCCAGTGTACTTAAATAGGAGATTGTAATAATATTATAGTATAGCACGTAGTAAAGAGTGCGAGCGCTATGGTTAGAAATATAAAAATGGTCTAGGATGCTAAGACATAATAATAATTGGTAGCTGAGAGCTGACTAGCTAAGATCTATGAGAGCGAGTGTAGAAGAAAAGAAATGAATGTAATTTCGTACGTAGTTTTTAGTTAGTACTTGTTTAGCAAACCTCGCTCGGGATTGAGTTCATCAGCACTAGCGGATTGTTGTGGGAAATTGATTTGGGGCGGACATCGAGGACGAGCCACCCCGAAATTAAAAACGTTAGTAAAACCGGCCAAGGCAAGAGCTTGGATATTCGCAGACTGCACTCCTTCTGCGATTGTCAAAGACGTTGTACCCAGAAAAGGACGCCAAAGGTTACAATCCAGTCCCATATTCGAACTAGGCACCGAAAATAAGAAAAAAGCAAACCCTGTTAAATAGCTACAGATAGACAAGGACAAGGAGAGTTGAATCCAAGCGACACTCAATCAGCAGCAACACTTTACGCACAATAATCAACATTTATTTTAGAAAACCACACTCGGTAGATAATTCTAATTAGATCTTGAGCACACGCAAGTCACTCTGCTCTATCAATCAACTCTAAACGTAATTAACTCTCGGCTCAAGTTCATTCAACTCGTTATCGTTAGTTAGTGGTAGGTTATTGAGAAGCTGTGAAATATTTCACAGGACCTTCGTTTGAAATCTGAGGAAAACAAAGTGGACTGTGAGTGATGATTCTTACCGCTATTGGGCTGCAAAGGAGGATTTCCCTGATTCCTACATTTTTAAAACCAATACGTCAATCTCTCTACATTTTGTTATTCTGTACATACATCAACATCAGGTTAAAATCAACTAAACCTACTCGAAACTATTTCATGGCAGGTAATTAAAATTATTTAACTACTTATGAAGATGCGCATATAGGAGCACTAGACAGAAGTCTTTCCATTCTGCATAATACAATATTAATTATGATCAGTCAGTATAGCTAAGACGACTGTCACGTTTTTTAAAACCTCCTGCTCTCTTAAGAACATTTTTAGTGTAAGCTTTTAGTATGACTACTCATCATCAGTAAATAATTACAGATGCATCCAGGAAAAATAATTTCTCTAATCAATTCAGAACAGAGGAGTACGAGAAGAAAGACAGATAATGAGGAAGATAATAAAATTGTACTCGCTAATTTTCTAAATATTCATACATAGATTGGGAAAGAAGAAAGAGAGAGAGAAGGCTGTGGCACTAACTACTTACGAGAGATATAAATGGCGTTGACATTAATTAACATTGCAGAAGAGAGAAAAGGAAAGATTTAATAGTTAGACACTTTTAATCAGTTTCATTATCCCAAGTTCGACGTAGAAATATTATGACGACAGCCAAACACAATGCACATTCCCACAAATATTCTCTATTGCGAATTAGAAATATCTTATTGTGTCAATTCGCTAGTACATACTACTAAAGAGCGAATGGCAATTATAATATTTTATAAATTATAGAATTATTAGTTGAATCATCAGTAGCACAGATTTTTTGAAATAATAAATATAATTGTTGCCGTTAAGAAATCAAAGAAACATGTGCATCTACTACTTTTGAAGTCAATTATTATTAGAAGTATTACATATTATGAGATAGTAATAAGATTTGCGTACGAAACAACATTGCAATTGAGCACACACCTGCCATACGAAATATATGTACAGGCATATTATACTTAGGTAATGTCAGAGAAAAAGAATGAAACAAAGTTACACAACACCCAAAGATACACAGATCTATTTTCTCTGTTCCACTATCGTACATTTTAAAACATTATTGTGATTAAGTAATTACTATGATTGTAGCGTTGTAGATTGATAAGAATTTAAAAATGGGTTTCTATTCATTGATATCAATTCAAAACACTTACTCGGAATAGCCATGGCTCATTGGACTAATAAATGAAACGGTGGATGGTACTCGTAGAGGTCGCATTGGAATTTCGTCTCCATCTTCATTTCGTGATGCTCTTTAAGCAAAATTCAAATTATGCAATAAATTTTCAGCTCGCACATTTAAAATTCTAAGCAAAATAATCTAAAAATTAATCATTAATACATTATGCTCTTCATTGCCTAATTATTTCTATATTCCACTCAAATTGTTTTGTGGTGATAAAATTATTATTTAGAATATAAATATAGCATTTATTTTTAGAGCCTTATGCATGTGGATTTGCAAAAATAATTTTGTCTAAATCCAAATCATTTAAGAATACCGTGACATTTTAGATAAAAATTCAGATAAAGACATTGAAGACTTTTCTGATAAATAAAGATAAATTAAATAGATTATTCGTAAATTACCTTTCATTCATAATGGCTGCATTGAGAGTTTGCGGAGACACGTGGTTGGAACCTTCAATGATGAGAGGAGTCTGAAATGAACAAAGGGAAATGAGTTGTCTGATGTTGGAGAGAGTGAATTGAAAACACAACGAACCCTGCTACGCCAAACTACAGCTTTTCTAGCATCGCAAAAACTGTAGTTTACCTTGGTTACTATGTGGGGAGCGTTTTCTTGGCTTGGAATAGATCCATGCTTTCTTCTCATGGACGACCACATGCTTCCAAATAGTGAATGATTTCTCTGCAGTAGTCAATTCAATGCGTGCGTAAATCCACAGTCGAACATATTTCATTTAGGAAAAAAGTCTCAAAGTGATTTAAGGGGATCAATGCATTTCTTTCAAAATTATGTAACCATGTTTATCGGATTAGTTCACAGAGGCTTATATACTTAGCCCTTCAAGAGAAATTCTACTATCAAAGACGAAAATGATATTATAAGATTTTGAATGGATAATTTATAATAATGTAATAATGTAGTCTATGACATGATAAGTAGTTATAAAAAATTACTAAAACTTATTCATAGTAAATTAAATTTTTCAATCGAAATTTTTGAATAGAGTGAGCCAGATTCACTTCATTTTTTATTAATACAGAAATATATTTTGGAGGAGAACTAATTCGATAAATAGAGCATAATGGTTCAAATTCAGTTTAGTATGAAAGCATTTTGGTTTAAAAGCAAAAAAGCTTTGGCATTCAAGAGCACTTTAGTTTAGTCACAAAATGTACGTCAATCGCTGGATTAGTATTGACTACTGTACTTCGTTCCCAGTTTCTTACATTCCCAATTTTACGATATTTTTATTTGTTTTATTGAGTAAGTTAACTAATGTACATAGGTAGATACATACCTAATGTAGTTTATTTTAAATGCAGCTACTTAAATTTTAAAAATTTCATTTTAGTTTTAGAATTCTACTTACGCGATGCATCGGCTCAGGATCATCGTTTAGAAGCTCTTCTAAGTTCCCTGAAATAGCTCGTTTTAATTCTGGTCCCGCATCATGCAGTGTTCGCAAACCAGCCTAAAATCACAAAAGAATATCCACGTTATGGTATCACACATTTATAAATAAATAATTCAAGTCAGTCTACGCTTGGGATATCATATATTTAAAACAGCAACGTTTACGGTACTTAATTCGTGTTTTATGAACATCCGCTAACGGGAACCTTATAGTGTGATTGAAAGGTCAGAAATGCGCAAACCATCATTATAATTTCTATTTTTCTTGTTATTAAAAATAACAGAGAAAATTTGCAAATCATACGGGGCTCTGTGAATAATTTATAATTTATACTTTTACTACATACTCTCGGATGTGCCTTTGCTGCTTGAAGTTCGCGCGACTCATTCGTAAGGGAATAGCAGGAGCCCTTAAAATGTTTTACACTTACTTGCAATGTCACCGTATTGATAGCTTCTTTGTCTCCTTGCTCCTTTTTCAATTCCTCTTTTCGCTTTTTAAATCTCCTGAAGTAGTCTTGAATTAAGAATGTAGCATAGAATTTCCCAACGGTCACTTCGTCGTCAACTATGCACAATAAAATTTTGTCACATTTTAGAAAACACAATTAGGAAGTGTAATCTTTATAGTCTGAAGATTTACAGACGAAATTTGAAACAGAATTTTAAGAAAACTGTAAAATGATTATTTAAAACTAATTAGAAGTAAAAGAAGAGCTTAATTATTTTCCTAAACGTTAGAATTGTGTTAAGTATTTTCAATTATAAATATTTTAATGGATATCAAAAAGATTTCTAATGATAATAAATTCAGGGTAAATTGAATGAAAGAGGCTCCTTTGGTGAAATGGCAATTTTTTTGTAATTTACTTCCGGGCGGGGGGACAACTTGGTCAAGTAACTTCGGACTTGTTCGTTTCCAAATCTTTTTGATGACAGTTCTGAGTTCGGCATTAGCCTCGTCAATGTTCCCCTCAGTTTTGATGCGTAAGGAAGTTCTTACGACGGCAAAGAGTGTTGCGTTGAACATAACCGTTCCATCACTGTTCAATGGCATATTCATTGAAACTAATCTCTGGAGATTCAAGTCAAAGAATAGATAAAGTTAGACACAGTAATAAATTGAGTGGAAAGTTTGGGAGAAGCAATCCGCGTGCTCATTGCACAATTTAGATCGCCTGATAATCTTCAAAGGATCAACATTTACCTTGCACGCCACGCGATGAGGACACAACTTTCCAAATCCTAACGGAGGGGAAATTTTTCTCAACAAAGTGACTACATCCAGATGTTTTATTCGACCTTTTGCATCAGGGTCATACTCAGACCAAAGACGAACAAACTCGTCTAAATGATGAGGACCCAGAATAGACCAGTCTCGCGTTAAATAATCAAAGTTGTCCATGATGACAGCCACAAACAGATTAATAATCTAAATAAAGTTATGAAACCACTTTTAGGCTTCTGCTGAAACATTTTATACGGAAATCAATACAAACATTTTTATTTTCTAACAAAAATTTAACTAGCACCTTCCACGCATTCCCTAAGTAACCCCAATGACCAGTCACGATCTCAGTACGTGCCAAAATGGTACTCAGAATACTAAACATGTACGGAAAATACTGGCATATTCAGTATGCACTGAGAATATTCTCAT
>JABASI010005299.1:0-12519 GCA_019776505.1 Tomocerus nigrus | reverse complement strand
AACATCGATTTGTCGAGTTGAGTTGGTATCTTGAGATGGTAGACTGAGTATCTGATAATTTAGCTAAAAAATACAGACCAGGTAATTATTTCCATTGATCGGCTTAATTGATATTGTTTCATGTTAAATGATTAAAATGATTTATTTGTAATACTTATACATAGCAATAGTAATAATTAAATATTAATTTAGCATTACGACTATGAATAAAAGATCAACAATATTATTTTGTAATTAAAAGAGGAGAATTTTCAAAAATACTGTTATACTATATGGCAGTAATAATTAAATAAAAAGCAAGTAAGGTAATTTCAATTCTTATTCTTAACGTATAAATTGTTGTCCTTGTAAAAAATTTGAGCCTTGACGTTACAACAATAAAAAGTTGCATAAATTTTGTCCTTGTACCTGTAGTATATTTCATAATATTAATGTATTCAACATTTAAAGATGGGTATAAAAATGAAATTTACCAAACCAAATATCCAAAATTTCAAGTTTTACATTAAATCAAGAAATTTTGAATATTTTTCAAAAAAGTCATACATGTTTTCTTGGAACGGTAAAATTAGACGGCCAAAATAAATGTTAGTTGTTCAAATGACACATGGATATTAAAAATTCGAATTCGTGTGGAATTGGATGGAACTATAATATAAATAGGTATTAGTTGAAGCATAATACTTTATAGGATAGTATTAATTTCTACTTTAATGAATACTAACCATGAGCAGCATGAGATCGTCTGACGTGTTGGTTCATTTTCTCAGTGCTAACAAAGAGGTTGGGACAGTGTTCACATTTAATGGTCCCTAAGACTTTCTTGGTATTATTGAATTTCTGCAGAGCTCGAGTTGAAGACCTTTTTCTGCTTACATTATGAACTTCTTTGCGGTGGTGACTTAATTTTCGTTGTGTAGGAAGGCTTGCTTCACAAAGGCTACATGGAAAACATCGATTTGTCGAGTTGAGTTGGTATCTTGAGATGGTTAGTTCAGTAGTATCTGCAGATTTAGCTAAAAATACAGATCAAATAATTATTTCCCTTGGTCGGTTTAATTGATATTGTTCTATGTTAAATAAATTAAATATTATTGTCTTTCTAATACTTATACCATACATAAATAATAATTTAATAATATTATTAATTATTAAGTTTTCCATACGACTACGAATATAAATTGTTTTTCTTGTAAAAAAAGCATACACTTTGACGTTAAAGGAATAAAAAGTTGTTTTTTAATAAAATTTACTTTCAAGCATTTGAATTTTACATGAAATTTAAAAAAATTGTATATTTCTCAACAAATGGCATACATGTTAGGATAGAATTTCTTGGAGCGGCACAATTAAATAGATGGCCAACGTAAATGTTAATTAGGTATTCAAATGATCCCTACTTGGATATTAAAAATTAGAATCCGTATGGAAATGGAAGCATATTATGAATAGTTGAATAGCATATACTAAAATATACTACTTTGGATTATAAAAGTATTAATAATTCTAATTTAATGAATACTAACAATGAGCAGCATGAGTTCGTTTTTTGGGGCCTTTTGTCTCGTCCTCTAGCTCCTTTTCAATTTTTGTCTCACCAGTTCCGTCATGTCCGTCTCCTGCTGGCTTTATACCTGCAATTGACAGTAAAATAAAATAGTGAAAACTAATATTTCAACAGCAACGTTCATTCTTTATTTCTATTTCTTCATTTATTACGAATACAATTTATTTCGAAGATTATTTGTAAGATTTAGGTGTTGTGGTGGTGGCTTTATAGAAAATAAAACAGTAAAAACCAAAAGTAAAAAATTTAAACAAGCGGAAAACTCGGCAACGGAAAATAAATATCTGTGTTTTGGAATTACTATTTTTAAAAAAGCTTAAAACACTGAAAATATTGATATCACTTAAAAAATGGTCCATCAGATAGATTGATATTTATTTATTTAGGAGTCAGTGTCGGTAATTGCCGTTTGTTTTAGAACAAGGCAAATTGGCAATTACTGAATCCATGTTGCAATTCCTTTCGAAATTGCATTAGAAAGTCAACAAATTATTGGGACGTATAACTGCATTGCTATTTAAAAGAATATTCAAGTGGTTTATTTCAGAATATTATGTCCCTTATTGTCGCCACCTTACTAAAAGGAAAAAATCACCGTAACCACCTTACCTAGAACAGAGCGAAAATATAATTTTCATAAGTGCACTCACCAGACACAATTTTGTCGTCTTCAGGAACATCTGTAAATCCTTTTTCAGGATGAATGGATGTTATGTGACGCTTGAGAGTATACCCACTACTAAAGTTTTTAGCACAAAATGGACAGCAGAATGTATGGTCGATATCTATGATAATAAACAGAAAAATAATTTAACAGCAAAATAAAAATATGACCAGTTAAAATAACTGCCATCCGCCAATGCAGTTTAATTTGAAGCATGTAACCAGCTAACCCACCATGGCGTCGAACTTGATGAATTTTTTTCTTTAACACAGTTGGCCAAAAAGTGGGGCAATATTCGCAGCGATAGTCTCCAACTTGCAAGTTGTTAGATTTTTGCCCATTCTGAAAACTAGGACGAGTAGTCACGTTTTTTCCATTGCTCTCAGCTTCTGAATCCGAACTTTCCGATCTATAACAATCACATATATCTTTATATATAAAATTGACGAGCCTTGTAATTTAGTTTTTCTCTGATGGTTGGGAAACCTTATTAAAACGCTAACTTGCCAATTCCAATGTGCCAATAAGAAGGCAAAAATAATATAATTTGCCAAAACAAAAATTGATCATTTAAATTTTTTGACAACTTTTACGTCATTTAATAATAAAATAAATTTAATTGTCGTATATTTGTTCATGTCATTAATATTAGGGACAAGTTTTCACATTTGTCTCTATCCAACCCGCATATTAATTCGGATGGGTTCAAATTTCCCAAAAAAAATCTGAAGATGAATATTTCTGGAAAAAAACGTAAAAATCGAAAATTCTCGAAAAACATAAAAATGTGTTATAATTTTGAAAATACAGCGTTTCAAAAAAGTCACCTTTTTTGCACAGTCTATATTTTTCAAATTAAAAAACATATGTAGAGATTTTTGTGAGACTTGTGTCCGAGATATTCACCTTCAGAAACTTTTTTTGGGGGAAATTTTGAGAGATTTGGTAAATAAATGTCACTTGTAGGTCCATTTAAATCAATGAATGGGCATACAATAGATGCACAGTGTAATCTAGGTTGTAGGTGCGGCCTGGTGTGGGATAACTTGCTAAAAGGTCCCCTTAAGGATTAAAATATTTCTTTGCACAACTTACGGCAAAAAATCTGACCCAGCATCAATAGGTCCATGGTCACTTGATCCTTTCTCAGATCTACAATCCTCATCCATTGCATTATCAAATGTTTCATTATTTTCGTGACTAAAAATGGACGCCTTTTCGAAATTGAAATCTGATGGTGGGAATACATTCATAGATTCAATGTCCTCTAATTCGTCAATTTCCTCTTGTTCAGTTTTAATGGGGTCACATTCAACTGCATTGGATTCTAGAGTTGTTAATTCCTCAGGAGATACTTTCTCACACTTTTCATGGGCATCAGAAACTAGTTCAAGTCCTAAGAAAACAAAATAACATTTAATTGGAATATATTATAACGTAATTAAATGCTACCAAAAATTACTTTATACGTAAATTATAAGTACATTTTACTAGTAACTGAAAAAACAGACTTATAAAATTAAAATCACACATCAAAATTAGTGAAAATTTCAATTTTCAAATCATATCGTAAACATGTTGACGTTGACAGACATTAAAAACTAAAAAAAAATGAAAGTTTTAAATACTGTCAAATTAAATGTATTTTGTGACTGACGTTTGACAGTTTCCTGACGAATTATTTCAAGAATTTCACATTTCCGACGCTTCGACCGACTTTTTGACGTTTTCTGTCGAGTGCAATCCAGAACTTTTGATTCCAAAGATATTTTCAACTTTTTCCATTTGGTTTCCAATCTCGTCAGCTCTGAGAAAATCCTTTCGGCTTCAATGACGATTGCAAAACATTCCCAACAGCATGAAAACCAAGTGGACGGGTTATTTCGGGTGCGAAGCAAAATATTCGAGCACGTCGACGGGGAAATCTCTAAAATCTTCCTCAAAATAAACACAGACCTAATTTGATTTTTCAACGAAGAGTTACTTTTCCCTTCGGGATCTTTTTGTGCCGTTGCAGAGCAAAGTAAACATTCTTGGAAGTCGGCCATTTAAGTTCTCTACTCACAGAACACCAGACAGTCCAGCTGAAAAATTAATATTCGTTTAAAGGGTGTATATCTTTAAAAAAAATTTGTTCCAGCTGCAACTAACTGAAAAGTAGTCAAACACTGAATGCAACATTACAACTTAAATATTTTGTTTTCGTGTATTTACGAATAAATTATTTTTGCCGGCCGGTACAATAAATTATTTTTCCGCGGTACATTTTTTTGTAAAATTGAAATACAAAGTTGCCAAAAAGAAACGTCTCGCCAGACACGAAATTTAATTTACTCTAATAAAATTAGTGAGATTAATTAATTTTTCCACCAGCCAATTACAAGGCGAAGTTCACTAAAGATGTACTGGATTGGTTTTTTATGCTCTTCTGTCTTCTGCCTGCGCAAAACAATGCACAATTAAAAAATTTCCCAAAAATTTCAAAAAACTGTTTTTGAAAATGGGGTTCCTGTGAAGATAATTATTAGATTGTACTGCTAACTTGATTAATGCAGATCTCAAGTTGGGAATGAAAAGTTATTGAAATTTTGCTTTTGTTTGTACATTTTAATATTTATGACACAATTTTTGATTTAATTGTGAATGGGGGCAAACATTGTTTTCTGAATTCGTAATTTTTAGAACATTACCAAATAGTATGGCCGTGCGCGTGTCCTAGACCGGATGCCCTGAATAAAAGCGGAAAAAACGTTTTTTTTGGCACCGAATAAATTTTTGACGGGTTTTTACTCTACTCATTTATTTGGGGTCGCGCGCGAGCAACTGCCATTAATAGTGGCCACAGGGCACCCCACGCAATAACACCTGGCTCCCGAATTTTACACCGAATGCAGAACCGATTTTGCGGATAAACCGGAAAACCGGATGTTCTTACATCCTAGCGCCGTAAATAAAATGTAATAAATAAAAAAAAATTATCTTAAATATAACTCTCGATCTCCTTACTTATTTTTGTTGTTGACTTTGAGTAAATTTGAACTTGCATCAGTTCCGCGCGACTTTGTTCAGTGTTCTCAAAAGCTCCTTGTTGATACAATACTATTGTACAACATTTACATTTCCTCAATTGCATTCCGACTTTTTATAATATTTTATGTCCGTCCACAATAAAAACTGCAGTTTTGCCATAAAAATAAAGAAAATATCTTCAAAAAATTTATTTACTAAGTTTGTCAAGTAAGGTTGCATATTTCCAAGAGGCAGTTTCTTAATATAAACGGTGCTCTATCGAAACTTAGATTCTGGTCATCCGATTTTGACGAAATAATACACTTACTTCGTTGAGAAGCTGACACACTGACACTCTTCGTTATTTGGTCACATTAGGAGAATGTAAACTGTAATAATCAATGGTTTATAAATGGGATATTAATAATAACCCATTTATTCTATACATCCGTCAACGAAAATGGAAAATGTAAAAAATGGTCACGAAAATATAGAAAGTGACACAGAATATTTTTATTGTTTTCAAAAAATGAGATTTGGCAACAATAAAATGTAGTAAACGTCAACAGTTTCATTTTTCCTTTGCTATAGTAGAAAATTGCTTCTTTTTAGAAACTTGCTTTCTACTTTTGGCTAAAATATCTTGGTTTTCTTTTACCTTTACCTCCCGTAACAGTTGCACGTTGTATCTATATAATTACATAATATTATGTAATGGAAATGCATATGTAGATAGTAGACTACAATAATTGCAAATGTAAAATATTTGAGTAGGTACTAAAACATCTTAGGTATTCGCAAATTCTTTCTCTTCTAAATAAACAGATTCCTGGATTTTGTTGACAAATTCTGAATAATTTTGAAGCCAATTTCCACATTTAGGAATTTTCAGGATACTTTTTTTATCTTTCTGTGCCATTTTCTATATTTTCGTTGACACTTTCGAACTTCGAACACACCTAATAAGCTAATAACCCTTCGGGAAATTGAATACTATTGTAATAGACTTTATCATTTATAGGAATAATATGGAAGGAGATTAATTGAAAGGATATCAGGTATTATTTAATGTTTATGAAGTTGAATGACAGAATTACAAGTAACTGTGTATGAAATCTAACTGGATTAATTATAATTTTATTTATTAAAATATCCTTACAACATTATCATTTTCAAGTCTTTTTCTTTGTCTATTGAATTATGGGGAGGCTAGTTTCCATATTTTCCGCCTCATTAGTGTCAATGCTTTTGCAGTGTTTTTCCAATTCTATGCGAGCGTAATTCTTTGTCACTTTGTTATTGCATTCATTAGCATTTGACGACGGCGCTGCTGTGCTGCTCAAGATCTTCTCCAGTTCATCTTTTCCCACTAATTTCCTGGGCTGGAGAGTGCTCTTCCTGTTATTGTGGGCGTGATATTTGTGGACCGTGAGATAGGCCTGCGACGGGAATCGTTTTTCACACTTGTCGCACTCAAAAAGATTTTCGCTAGCATGGAGATTTGTTTCGTGTCGCTTCAACTTTCCACGATCGGCGAAACCTTTCCCGCAAACTGAGCACGTAAATGGCGTCTCGCCCGTATGCGTGCGCATGTGCATTTTAAGGCGGCACTCATCGAGGTAAGCCTTGGGGCACTCGGAGCAAGCGAATGGGCGGTTGTCAGTATGCGACCCCATGACGTGTTTATCCAGTTGACTCTGCGACCCACGCCCTACCCCGCAGATAGGGCACTTAAATTTGTATTCCCGCCGGTGAACCGTCGTCACGTGTTTAGTTAAGTAGGCGGGATGTGAATACATCTTCCCACATTCTTTGCACTCCAATTTACTGTTCGGCCCTCCTTCATGTTGACCGTGCTCTTTGATCTGGTGGTAACGCAAGTAGCTCGAAGATGTGAAAGATTCTGGACAATTTTCGCAAATGAAATTTCTGAAATAGTTTTAACAGGTGGTTAATTAATTAAATCGCAAAAATTTCTGAAATAATTTAACACAAGATTAATTAGTTAAATCGTCAAAATAAAATTGATTAATTAAATCATAAAAATATACAAAAAGACAAAAATGATTAATTAAATCACAAAAATATACAAATTTTCAGTCAAGAGGAAAACAGTTACATTTCCAACTGAAACGAAAAGCTCACTATAACTGAATACGCAGAGCAGACTATTTCTAAATACTCGCTAAATAGTTTTAATTAGCTTCCTGAGCATAAATTAATTTTAGTACTTAATCCGCTTTTGAATTTTTCAATTGATGGTGGACTGAACAAGTTATTCTTTCGGATATATCATTTTAAATAAAATGAGAATAATTTTTCATTTTTTAAATATTTTACTAACCTCTCCTTTCGATGAATTAATGATATGTGCGTCGCTAAATATCTCTTTTGAAATTTTTTATCACACTGTCCACAGTTGACCAAAGAATGACTCTCCCACGTTGTAGATCTTTCTCTTCTTCCAACATTATGAACTTCTTCGCGGTGGCGATTTAATTTTCGCTGTGTAGGGAACCTTTCTTCACAAAGGCTACATGGAAAATGTTGAGTTGTATCGGTTAATTTAGCTAAAAGAATACAGATCAGGTAATTATTTCCCTTTTTCGGTGCAATTGATGTGGTTTTATGCAAAATAAGTCAAATTATTTATCCCTAATACTTATACCTAGCAATAATATTATTGAATATAATTTACCATTACAACTACGAATAAAAGCTCAACAACTAATAATTAACAACAACAACAATTAATAATTTATTAAAAACGGAGAATTTATTAAAAAAATATTGTTATAATATACTAATAATTTAATAAAAAGCAAGTAAGGTAATTTCAACGGTCAATTAAATTGCTATCCTTATGAAAATGTTAAGCACACGCTTTGACGTTATAGAAATAAAAAGTTTGTCCTGTATACTTCATAATTCATTGACATTTTAAGGACCGGTATAAAAATGAAAATTACTTAGAATATCTATTATTTTGAATTATACATGAAATCAAAAATTTTTGTATATTTTCAAAAAAAGGTACAGGATATCTTGGAACGAAACAATTAGATGGCCAAAATAAATGTCAATTATTCAAATGATCCCCATCCATGGATATTCAAAATTCGAATTTGTATGGAAATGGAAATACATTAATGAATGGTTGAATAGCATTATATACTTTAATAGGATTTTTAATTTAATTTAAATTCAATGAATACTAACCATGGGCAGCATGAGTTCGTTTAACGTGCTGGTTCATTTTCGCAGTGTTAACAAAGAGTCTGGGACAGTGTTCACATTTAATAGTCCCTCGGACGCTCTTGAATTTCCGGTGAGTTACACTAAAATCATTAAAAAAAACTTCATTTCACTGTTGATAAATATTTAAAACAGGAATAATTTAAATTTTTTAAAGCCTTATACTATTAATATGTCTAATAGTTTATTATTTAGGATATAATAAAAATCGTCAGAATTAAATGAGGAAACAATGAATACCTGACAGGTTTGTTGGGATTTCTTGTCTCGTCTTCTTGATCCATTTCAATTTGTGTGTCCCCAGGTCGGTCATCTCTTGGCTTTACACCTGCAATTGATGAAATTAAAATAAAAGCGAGAAAACATGTATTATACCATTTATTTCAGACACTGTAATATTTGTAATGACCATGCACATGTCAAATATGTGGGCAGAAAAAGCTCTTTTTAATTTAACTTTGGTTTAATAAGAAGTGTCATTTAATGATGCATTAAAATAATTTAATTTTTCTCTAAAAATGATTTAATGCATAAATATTGTATTTTTCCTAATAAGTAAATATATGAATGGTACGTTGAGGAAATACTGAAAATTCCTAAATAAAAATTTTTCTCTAAATCCCTTGTAATTTTAACATTTATTAAACCCCAATGTGAGTTGGCTGTTTGAAGTTCGCGAATAGCGCAGAACTAATGCGCTAAGAAATAGTGGATGTCTATACTTTCCATAAGTGCACTCACCGGAAACAATTTTGTCATCTTCAGGAACATCTGTAAATGTCTTTTCTGGATGAACAGATGTGATGTGACGCAAGAGAGTATATCCACTATAGGAGCTTCTAGCACAAAATGGACATTTGAAGTCGTATTTGATATCTGAGAATTAATACAAAGAATAATAAATTAAAATAAATCAGCACTCAATTATGCAGTTTAATTTGAGACATAATATAACCAGCTAAAACCCACCATGACATCGAACTTGGTGAATTTTCTTCTTTAATACAGTTGTCCACACAGTGTGGCAATATTCGCAGGGATAGTCTCCAATTTGCACTTTCTTTCGACGACTCCGAGAACTGGGACGATCTTTCACCTTTTTTCCTTTGAAGCCAGCGTCTGAATCCGAATTTTCCGATCTATAGCAAAGAAACGCAACTTTTTAACATTAAATTTTCCACATACACGACACTTAGTTTTTCTTTAATGATATTAATAATTTAGCAGTGCCAATTCCAATGTGCCAAACAAATGTACTAGAATTACATAATACAGTATGTTAAAACAAAAATTAACAATTTTTTGGCGAATTTTAGCTCATCAGCATAAAGTAATGGTAAAATAAATAGGCAATCAAACTTTAGTTCATAAATAACTCGCAATTTTTACTGCACACATATATTTCCATCGGATTCCGTACACTAATTTATTCACAAGTACGTTCTTCGAAGCAAAGTATGAATTATTCTATAAATATTATATTATTAAAATATATCTCATTATGAAAACATATAATAACATAATACATAAATAACTATACATAACATACGTAATTATTAAAATATATTATATATTATGAAAATATATAATATAATTAGTAACATAGTTAAGAATAAATATTTATTAATATAATAAATAATAATAATTTCAATTTTATAATATAATAAATAATAATAATTCAATTTTATAATATAATAAATAATAATAATTCAATTTTATAATATAATAAATAATAATAATTCAATTTAATAATATAATAATTGTATTGTAATACAATAAATTAGTAAATATGAATAAAACAAATAAATTATGTCTATGTGTTTGAAATATTTCACAAAATTCTTCAAGATCATCAATAAGAGCAATACTTACTTGAATAAAAACATATCTAATAATGTTGTCGGGAGAAATGACAAAGATTTACTCTACAATTACCCTGAGATTTGTCATAATTACAATTTAACTTGATTTTAATCAATTATTTGGAATTTGGCTATCTATTTCGTTAATTAATTCCAAATTTTCTTCATTTACAGTGTTTCTATCATCACGGGCATTTTCAGAGTTTATTGTATTTGAAGTAGCGAATATATTCCCTTTACTGCCGGATTCCTTTTTATTAAACTCCTGTCTCCAAAATCGCATTCTTCGTTTGACATGTTCTGGATTTAGTTGCGACCTCAATTCGTCGTTTTTGCATTCCTGTACAATTTCTTGATATATTTGTGAAATGGCTTTGTCTGGCCTTTCGAGGGTTATCTTCTTCGCCAGAGTCATCAACTTCTCCTTCTCCACTCTTTATTGATTTGAAGATCAGCCAATTAATTATGTGCACTCAATAATAATGACTTAAGGTTGTTGTAACTTCCTACGGTGTGTGTGTTCCCACTCCACCACCAAATGGTAAATAACTGGATCTGTAATGGATGAAGATGTGTCAAGTTGATTGGCATGGACAGATAAACTATCCAGGAGACAAAAAACCCTCCAACATTTTCAAAATTTTCATCTGAAACTCTGTCAGATGTTTTTGATGCAAAAAGGCATTTTTATTTAAGTCACTTAAACATTTTTCTTCTTTGCAGGTGAAAAATTAGAAATGTTCGAGGATTGTGAGCCTCGTGGATAGTTTATCTGTCCATGCCAATCAACTTTTCCCAATTTCATCCATGACAGATCCAGTTACATACTTTCGATATCTGGTGGAGTGGAAAAACACGCGACTTGACAAGGTCACACCAATCGCTATTAGGGCACTTACTTCGTGGATGTTGGTGGGGGATGAGTATGTGAGCATCTTCCTTCGCTTATCTTTCCCGTTCTAATGTTTTCAATGAGACTGGCACCACATTTATATTTGCCTCTTTGGCAGCATCTCCAGTAAACTGAATTTTTAACTGCCGACTTTTTAATATACGAATATCCTTGGTAGTGCTTCTTGACTACAATTCCCGATTTTGAATGTGATTTTTGAGGAATCCCACTGCCCCAACACAGAAGAATCCATCAGTTACACCATCGTCTCCCAAAACAATTTGCCGTAAAACTTGTCACAATGACAAGAAATTCATAAACACTGACGAATATCGAGGTTACTTTAATTTTCTTTTAGCCTTTCATTTCAATATTTGTCATTTATCAAATAATAAAATTATGATAATGTATAATATAATTATATTTATCATCAATTTACATTCAGGACATGTTTGGAATTGGCACACTACCTTTTTGAATTTTACCTTTACCGCTTGGCAGTTTGACACATTGTGGATCAGAACTTAATTTTTGCAAAAATTAATGCGAAAATAAAATTATTATTGTGCATTGCTCATCTTTCATAGGATAGAATGCAAATCCTAGAGCTCTCGTCCTCCATTTTCTCTAGTTTATACTTCAACAAATGAAACATACACCAAGCAGGCGTTTCATGATTTCATGATTTTGTGAAACACAGGTGCTTGGAAGCGAGTGCTTGGTCCAGGATAGGGTTGCTCCAAATCAAGGCAGTGGCTGTTCCGTAGCTTTTCCTTTCCTTTTACACCGGCAAACACACGTTTTTTCATCACTTGTGTTTCACAAATCACAAAAATCACCGTGCTAGAAACCCCTCTGGGAAATACACATTAATTTAAAAAATAAATTCTAGACAAATAATAAAATTAGCGTGAAAATTCTTTTGTTCAAAGTGACGTTTCACAATATAATCACATTAAGGACAATGTGACAGTTTCAGAATGTCACCAAGGAGAAGTTTCAACGGCAATGTTGGTCCCCTATACTATACCCAAGTATTAATTCAGATAGGGCCTCCAGGTGTCATTTATTTACCAAATGTCTCCAAAATTTCTAAGTAGCTGATGAAAGTGAATATCTCGGACAAAAATTTAAAAAACATCAAAATTTTTATATTCGAAAATACAGCGTGTACAAAAAATTGGAAGTTTTTGAAAAAGATTTTGAGACTCGATCGCGTCTGAGATATTCACTTTCAGCTACTTTTTGGAAGGAGACGTTTGGTAAATAA
>JABASI010005298.1:0-12521 GCA_019776505.1 Tomocerus nigrus | reverse complement strand
TAAATACATGGTACCCATACGTATCAATATTATATAACATATACATTCTTTATGTTTTGGTGTTTAATTGTATTGAATGAAAAGTCACTGTTCACAGTGCTCAAGTTTATACGCTAACAACAGTAGTGCAATCCAGAGAGTACCAATGCATAAATCGCATGCAGTTCATCAATATGAAATATTTGTCATGTAGCAGCGTTTTGTTGAGTGCGTATTTTTTCTTTTACGATGTAAGGTGCATAGTTGAAAGACTGAGACATAGCGTGAGACGTGAGACTCGAGTACCTACTACCGACGTATGTGACATGAATGTCTATTTGTCCATTATTCATTTTTTGTTTGTAACGCAATGTAAATTGAACTAGGTATTTAGTATTGAAGGAAACAACTTTATAGTAAAGCAATTCCGTTCTGTCTCCTTGCTCGACACTCCATGAATTTCCAATAGCTAACTCTGTCATATTTAACTTGTTTTCGGCAGTTCTCTGGAATTTTATTCTTAAATGAACTATTCTTAATATGGCGATCAGGATAAAAGGGTTACTGCATAACCATTTGCTTCTAATTTCGCATAATATATTTTGCTGTATAACTTTCATGATTCAACGAGCCTGTGAATGTGCTCAAGAATCATCAATAAAATTATTCTAAATTATGTTAATGCATGAAAATAAGCTGGATTTTATTCTCGTCACAGAACAAAACTTATGACAATCATATTCTCTATAGACAGACCATTTGTCTTCTCATTGTTCCCTATTGGAATGTCCACATATACAAAATAGTGTCACTTACTCTAGAGTAAGAAACATTAATGGTTCCTCAAGATAGTAACTATTAACTACCTATACATAATAGTAAATATTTATGTATTGAAACATTACCAAACTTTAGCTGACTATATGATAATACACAAAGCTATATGTTTGCGTATCATTCGACTCGTCTACATTGCAGAGAAATATGAATTCCTCTATTTAATGGCGTCTATTTACATGTTACTTATCTTTAGCTGACTATGATAATACACAAAGCTATATGTTTGCGTATCATTCGACTCGTCTACATTGCAGAGAAATATGAATTCCTCTATTTAATGGCGTCTATTTACATGTTACTTATAGCTCGTTTATTATTATTATTATTAAATTCCATGCATTCAGCGTTTGCTTCAAACGTTCGAACAGAGTTTTAGGAAATTGAAAATTATTACTGAATAACAGAAATTGCGCCTTAGGGTTAAATATTAAAGACGATATTCCACGGTTAATGACGATTATCAAGTGTTTGCTAACATATACAAAAAGGCTTACCTTGTTTGACAACAATTTATACATAAGTAGTAGGAATGGTTTCATTTATTAGGAATTGATTACTTAATTCCATAAAAATTATGAACCACAAATGATCAAAAATATATCTAATGACTCTCCTACTGCATATTTAAAACTTCCTCGTATTAAAACGCCCATGGTCAACTGAATTACACACACACACATTAGTTACACAAAATTAAAAGTAAGTTTGCATGCCTAAAATTGCAGGATTTGCAGCATCTTGTGGGTATCTCTTGGAATTCATGTGAAGCTGAGGACAATTTATAGAGCATCATTAGTTGGTTGCGAGAAAAAAGATCTATCTTGGAAAAGTGGTAAAAGAAAATCAGTGCAGAGTGTATTAAAATCTGTGAATAGTTTCTTTGTTATAATAACTAAAGGTAATAATTATATAGCAAGTTACATGCAAGTGTATAAAATATATCCAGCCAACTAGGATATAGCGCACATATTAAAGATGTTCTCAGAGTGTATATTCAAGTCCTAATCACATTACGTAACGCATAGGTTTTTGCAATAGAGAGCCATTTGTATTTACTTATTTATACGGATAAGAGTCTGGAGGAGAACAGTGAGGTATTTGTGTTGAGAATGGGAATATTATCATTATGCACGCTATATAATTCGTCGTCTGGAAAGGATGTGTACATTGTACATTATTATTAAGTGTAGCTATAAAGAACAATAATATGAAGAGTATGCATAGTGTGTGGATTGTATTAAATACGCATCTGCAGACGGACAGATTAAAAAGCTAATAAGTTACCTCTCGAGATGAAACAAAATAGGAGCTTCATGAAACTCACATTCAGCTAACGTGTCTTGCCGAGAATAAGGATGTGGAATTCACTTGAGAAAGATGAATAGACATAGAGCCACTTTTGCTAGTTACTTTAGTTAGCTAACTTGGATATATGTAGGATAAAAAGATGTACTACTAGCTAATGGGAGTTGGGAAGATAATATTAGTAAGAAGAGTATACAGAATGCTATAGAATTTAAAAGTTGAAGGTAGAGAATAAATGTTGTCGAGAGTATTTGAAGAGGCTGTAAGAGAGCAATGCGGTGCGGAGTGGAGAATACAGGCGGATGCTTGTAATTGCACTCTTCTAATCTATCCTGTATATCGAGAGAGGATATATAGATGTGCAATAGGAGTGTAATACCATAATAGCCCCACTTACTTCTATGTTATTATTGTTATTATCATTAAAGTCAAGAGTCAAAGCCAAAGCCCCTTTGCCAACTTAACTTACCTATACGTAAAATGCTCGGAGCAGAAAAGACAAGACATACGCAAAACATTTAAGTGCAGACATCATAATAAGCAAACCTATGTTAGCATTATCTTTGCTGTTCTCGGTGTTTTTTGATGTTGGCATACTCGTAAGTGTAAGTACGGCCACAAGCAAACAATCTTACTGACGACTGAGTGAATATAATAATATAAGACTACATTAAGAGCATAGTACATATTATTAGTCACTTACGTGAGACTTATGTCTATTGTGGCATAATGTACTTTGACTATAAATGCGAAATGTGTAACAACACTTATAGTTACTACAAAATGCATTTATTGTATGCATATAGAATGCAATGGCCACGTATGTATATAAATACTTTGTTGCCTCTCTTGCCTCTCTCACAATTGTTAGTTGAGTGAAGAGTGAGTACTGAGTAGTGAGTAGTGAGTAGCAATACAAAGTAAACCTAATGCTAATGGCATAGGGAACCACCGTTGAATGCTAATGCTACTAACCAGTTCCATCGTCCTCTTTTTTTATAAAATTCACCCCTAAGCTATAACAACTCTTTTCATTTTCATAAAAATCCTTTTCATTGCTAAAACTGGCTACTAACAGTATGTAATCGCATACGGGCTTATAGCTCTCTGTGTCTACACCTTTCAATTGCCCTATTACCCTGACTTTTTAATATACTAGCTACACTCGGTAGGACACGCAGACATACACTGTTTAATTATACCTATAAGTACTACTACTGATATTCAGATACCAATGCGAATACAGATCCCTATCTACAAGTACACGTAGACGCAAGTTATTAAAACTGTCGACTAGGCACTTCATGTCTACATTAAGTATACGTACCATTTTATTTTTGCGAATGTTTAGTTTGCCAATAGTAGTTCTTGAAATCTACTAGCTATCGTAATTTCGTAATGCCATTCTCAAATAACAATATTACACTACTATGATGGTGAACCAATGCTAAACTAACATTTTGTTGAATGTTTACAATGCGTCTGTCTACCCTGACATTTATACTTAGTGGATGCTGGATACATACGCATTGTTCTGTTTCCAATTGCAAATAAGATTATTACACTGCAGCATAATGATTTAGAATCCTGATTATTTGCTATACCTAAGATTCTTTTTCACATAAACCTTGTATCTTTCTGACCTTACAAATTTATCTTGTGATACATAATATGAGGATATCTTTTAATTTGTTATGATTTTTAATGACTTTATTGTGTACCTCAACAAGAAGGGTATCACTCTGTTCACCAATATCGTTTACTACTCATTGCTCATACTCATTAACTTTTTAATATTAGTTCAGTTTTATATAAAGTTTTGATAATTAAAGATATAAAGTTTAGTTATACCTTAATAATATTGATAGCGATGTAGATTAAAAATAAATTCTTAGTCTACCCACACTAATGAATGAAGCCTGTTTCAAACATTGCGATCTGTCATGTAGTAGTATAACTATCAAGGAAATTACGTTAATAAGAGAGCATAATATGTATCGGACCTCCAAAGAAAACACTATTCTGTGTATTACCGCTAAGTGGTTATGCCTGTAGTTGCGGTTAAGAAACATTATAATATGGGTATACTTGATTTGTTACATTTTTGCACGGCTTCATAAATGTTTGTAGTTGTAATCAATGGTTTAAATAAGATAAAGTATGTGCAATTGCTTGATTCTAGTATATTTATATAAGTATTTGACAATTGTATAATTCATTTAAGGCAGCTAAAGAAAGCCGGTAAATATGATTCCATTTATTCATATATTTCTAGTACATTACTATAGATGCGATAAAAAGCAAATAAAATTGAGAATTTAATTCAATAATATTTATATCAGTTAAACTTAGATATAATAATATGTACGTATGTACAATAGTTATACTCATGATGATTGCGAATTACTTTCGCTTAAAAATATATCATTCAAATCTTAATAAGCAGTCCCTATAAAAATCGTTCATGAAATGGAAGTAACTACAGAATTTCCTTGACCCGGCTCAGACCAACTTATTTATTTAGCAGACTAATATCAAATAAAAAATTGTTTCGTACACAAAATACATAAAAAAATTGAGTGCTTATAATAACATTGAATTTGGCGAGTATATAACAGTCATTATAGCATCTGTATCAAAATTCAAGACAATAACAGTTAAAATGCAATCTACTAGGGAAGGGAATAATAATAATAGGAATAATAGGGAAGGTGGTAGTCTAGGTTCCTTGGTTAATTGAAGTAAGTAGTCCACGAAGGAAGGAAGGAGTATATTTAAAAATGAG
Source organism: Tomocerus nigrus (assembly GCA_019776505.1). Classification (NCBI taxonomy): domain Eukaryota; kingdom Metazoa; phylum Arthropoda; class Collembola; order Entomobryomorpha; family Tomoceridae; genus Tomocerus; species Tomocerus nigrus. Next base: position 7,612 of record JABASI010005298.1, on the reverse strand, counting down.
AAATTGAGAATGCAAAGCTAAATGAGAAAGTAGCTGAGTTTGCATGGATACAGGTTCGTTGATGATAGTGTCTGGTGAATGTTGAGCGTGTGTATCGTTGGATGTTTACATAAGAGTTGTGTGTAGTTCCTCCTGCACCTGTACAGCGGAGTTGGCTCAGAGAAGTAGGTAAGGCCGTGTAAAATGAGAAGTACTGGTCAGAGAGAGGTATAGTCGTTGGAGATGGGATTGTCGAATGTTTTTTACGTGGCTGGAAACGGGGAGAGATGCGTCTTGGCGTGTTAAAGAAAAGTGTTATGTGAGCAGGTGGAGGAAAGGTGATTGTGTGCTAAAGGCGTTCGACTGCGAGTTGCGGGAGTGCGGAGACTCGTCCTTTGCGACTGGCTGGGGACTGTGGCTGGGTGGCGGTGAGGCAGACGGAGAAGGAGAATTGCTGCTGAGCGAGGAAGAGAGTCAGGGGCTGGGCTCGGCGTATTCAGACATTCTCTCTACATCAACTTCCACTTTGGCTTATTTCCACGTGTGGAGCAAAGTGGGCTTGTGCGGGTTGTTGGGATAGCAGCGGAAATGGCGTCGAAGGATTACAGGTCAGAAAAATTACCCTTTTTTCACTATTTTTAACTGTTTTCCGAGCTTTTCCCAAGGGATCTTTCTCCCTTGACACCTCCCTGCCACATACAAATCAACTTCATCATTGACATTTGCCTCCGGTCAGCATTTTGCATTCATTTACTTGACACTGTTCCTTGGGTTGTTGGGTAGAATGAGAGGATAGGAGTGTGTGGGATCCGTATCCCTTACTTTAGTCAAGTCAACTGTTCTATCTTAAAGTAAAGCATACAATTGCCTTACTTTACATTACTTACTTCCTTACATACACACTTCCCTCTTTATAAACACATACATAATATAACAGAGCTAAGTAACTATATTATAATAGACTATGTACACATCTGCCTGCACTAGCTAACTCTTGTACATGTACGTACAGATACTCTTTAGGTACTTTACTTTCTACTATTATTATCCCATCTCTATTCCTACTTATTTCTATATAGCACTCCTAATTATTAGCTTGACATTAGTTAGGAGACAAACCGAAAAGGTTCATTCCCTTATCTACTCATCATATTCCATTACAAAAGAGACACATTTAAGAGCTGAACTCTATATGCCTATTGCATATTATCTATTGATATTATGTAAATCAAACCTCTATGTACGTGAATGTACATAAATACACTAAGAATTACTCACTTTACTATTGCTTCTCTTATATTCTAATATTTCTTTATGTATATAACATGCCGACCTTTCTACCTTTCTACCTGACACCTGAATTATTATGTTTATTGGAGTTACCCTTTGTGGCACACTTCTTTTATTTCAAATAAGTCCCAATCATTAGGGAAGCACAGAATAATATTATTCTGTCATTGTTTTGTCGGTGTAATAACATAATCAATACTGCAAAGAAGGAAAGCTACGAATAATATTACAATCTTCCCTTAAAATCTTTAGATACATTTTTGTTATTGCTTTTTCTAGTTGTACAAGGTTTTTGTGTGTGTAGACACGGAATTGTCGTAAAGTAGTTTTATTATTGTACGTACAGTATAGACAGATAAAAATTGGCATTATGTTTTTTATTTTATGAAAATGAAATTGTTTGTATTGTATGTTTGTGTAGGTATGCGTATATATGTGAGTTTTTAGGTTATCTTGAATGAAAAGCGATATTGGACGTATGTAAAGAGTAGTGAACATAAATTTGGTAATAGGGATATTTTTACATTTTTAATGCCAAAGGTCGTTCTTTTATATTCTGTATTAGTGTGTGGCTGTGCTGTGTGTGTGTGACTGTTGTATGTATGCACCGTAGCAATAAATGAGCAAAGAGAAAGAGATAAGAGTTAATCTAGAGCATTACAGATACAGATTACTTTAGTTTTCTACAAATACATTTAGTATGAAGCGGAGTTATTCTATATGCCATTTGGATATAGATAACTGAAAGGATGTATATATTATAACTGTGTTAGTTAGATGTAGTATTACATAAACATAGAATGTAAATGCACCCTCAGCGGTATTTTTATAGTTGGCTCGCCATAGCATCTGTTTCTATTCTCTCTCCACATATTCTTTTTCTCAATGTTTACTAAGGATTTTTATTACAGATGTAAATATCTCTCTCTCTCCAGCCAGCGTAAGTTAGTATACATAAGTAAGTCAGAGAGGGAAATAGTCATATAATATCGACCCAAATACCTGCACCTAAGAATACGAGCATTTATTTTACTACCTCTGCTCCTGCCTACACCGAAATGAATCTAAATACTCTCATTTTATTAACTTTGTAGTTACATTAACATAGATAGATCAGGTAGGTAAAGGAAATAGGCAAAGATATTTATTTACTAGTTCATGTGGATGACACTTTATTATGGGTGAATGCAAAGGGAAAAAATTGAGTTGGCCTTTAGCCTTCCTCGACTACACAGTCACATAATTTACCCTCCAGCTTAATAAATAGCAGACAGTGCTTATCATAATATACGTGTAGTGTGTGTTTGGCAAATCCTATTATGTATCAAGTATCAACCTGCCATATTTATGTGTATGGGGGTTGCTTTTGTTACGCTCTGCCAAAGGCGGATCGTTTTAGTATTTGTTGGTGCAGTGATGTTATGGAGTTTTGGTCGTTAGGTTAGGGGTTCGCTTCATTGTCAGAATTGAGTTCAATTGCCGGCGCAGATGAGCTGACTGCATTAATTCAATAGTGGTTTATTATTATGTACTTGAGCTCACGCGTAATGCTTACGGCGATTCAATTGTAATTTCAGCCACTACTACTGCACTACAAAACACTTTTTTACCTCTTTCTCTCGTCCAGTTTCCTTTATTCTATTCTATTTTCCCACTCTATATACTATACGCATTCTGCACAACAAGGCGCCAGACGGCTATACTCAATCCCTCAAATATTCCCATACACACACATTTCACTCTACAACATTATTTTGCAAGGATTTTATTTATGTATATTATGTCATCATAGCTGGACAAGCTGGAATATTACTTTGCCTACCTGCCAATAAACAATAGACAACATGTATACGCAAATGTTTTTGCAGATTTGCGTAAAATTCAATACAGTCCATTTTGTACTATTAATTGCCTACTATGTTCTTAGCAGTGTTTAGTGCACTCTATTGCCATATTATACATATAGACACATGGCACTCATATGTTAGCTATAACTGCAGCTAAAATGTACTCATACTCATAATGGAATATACGATATATAATATGTAGGTCTATCAATATAAGCTGAATTTTAGATATATAAGCATTTGATCAATTTGTCATTTTCAAGAACCGAGAGCAAGTATATTGTTTTTATACACATAAATTAATTGTCTTTCTTTGAAAGTATGTTGAAAATGATGCTATGTAGTAAATATTATTCCAGATGAGTAAATAATTTTATCAGTATTTGCAATAGATAATTTAGAGAAAAAAAATTACGTGAAGTAAAATTTAAAATTTCGTTTTCTAGAAAAATACATTTATATTCCAAAGCGGCAGATCTTTCAATCAAAGTTTTGAGAATGGCCCAATTATTACGGAAAGCTGATACAATGTGTCTACTTTAGTGCAATTCCTTTTCAAGTTTTTGTTTGTTTGCATATAATATATGAAATGCAAAGAGCGTATGTTTGTATGTTAATGCTATATATAATATAAGGCGATTCAATATCTTGTAGTAAGAATTTATTATATATGAGTGTAACTGTAAGTAAAGTTTCGTAAAGTTTGATTCTATTAGATTGTGATGCAGAGGGTAACTTTGCCGTGCAAATAGTTCATGATTTCATGATAGAGTGACATTATATCTACTATTAAGTAAGCACTCGGCAGACGAGACGCTATTGATACATATGAAATGCAAGGTAGATATTTATATGGGTAAGGTAGAGGGAATCTCTTGGATATGAGTGCACTTGTGTAAAGGAAGAGGCTGAGAGGATGTGAGATAGACGAAGAGGTCATCATCATCAGTATCAGATCATAATAGTTGATTGATGGTGTGTGATAGTCACATAATTACATTGTAACATTCTCGCAGGGGCTAGGACACATAATACATAGCCATATCTGCATTCTGCATAATATGTAGACTCTCTTATTATAGTGTGCTATGTCTGTTGTAAATTCTGGAGTAAAATAACACTTTGTCATGTCGGTAGGTAGACAGAGGCAGCTCGTGTTTAAGTGCTCTTCTCGCCTAATAGAATGAAACTGCACGACTATCTCCTATTTATCCACTAATCTACTATTCTAGCCTTACATCATAATAACAGCATCCTATAATATTATATACGAAAAGCTATTAACTATTCTGTTTTTCTACTTTCTACCTATAACTATTTATACATGGAGATATATAGTAGGTAGAAGAACAATAATAACTCAGAGTTTTCCAGGATATCAATATAAAACTATATAGGGAACTAAGTTTCTATAAGAAATTATATATAGGAAGATCCTATATAGTGTTTAATAGGTAATAGTGTGACACTTTGTTCGGTGCGTGCTTTTATTCCAGTGACGACTAATCCCGAGCGGAGTGTTCTCTGTTTGTTTGGACAATTTTCCAGTGTCCTGTCCTCTCTGTCGAGTTGTATCTCTCTGTAGTATTATATGTATGAGCGGGAGTGAGTGATGTGATGTGAGGCTCATCGAAAACCTTTGTAATGGAATTGAGAATCTATCTAGTGTTTTCTAGGTGAAAAGTACACAGAAAGTCTACTATACTCCTCCTTCTAGTATACTGAATTATAAATCTATTTGCCAATCGAATAGAAGTTTCTCTATACTTTAACCCTATGCAGTGTGTATAGTAATAATAGTTTTAGGAAAAGTTGGTAGTTGTTCCTTCTGATGGTTCTTCTGGTTTCCAGCTGCTAGTACTAGACTGGAGTTTCTTAGGCTGTCTGTCTATGGATAATCATAACTAATGAAATAGTAGGAATGGTTGGAAAATTGAAGATACACACGAAGTCCTAAACCATTCTTCCCTCAAGATAAAGAACATTGTAATAGATTAAGCTATAAGAGGAGAGGGAATCAAAGCAGAAGCTTTTCGTTCTGGTTTCTCTACTAATCGCAACTTTGATGCATGTTCTCTCCATACTTAACTCGGCCTAACTTATCTTCACTTTTCACAATATATATAGAATATAGAGAGAAAACATATATAATATTAGATGCTAATATAGTGCAGCTGTATCTATAGTATATTTGTAGTAGACGATGGATCCCATGTCTCTAATACTCGAGATGGCGATGGCTTAGTTTCAAAAGAGATTTTCAGTTCAACAGTAACTAGAACTAACAATAAGACTGTCACTGCAAATATAATATTGAGAGAAAAGGAGGAGGGCAGAAGAGGGACAGAATTAAAGGAACTTTTCCTTATACGATTGTAAGTAGGACTACTTGGGTGATATCTATATACGTCCCATGAATGCTCCACGTTTTTCTAAAGTCTCTTTGGGAATAATGGCCAACCTTATCGATTGTAGTGTAGAGTAGAGTCGAGGAATATTATATCTCTCTTTTGGACGACGGGCCAGTTGAGGCGAACCCCAGAGAAAATCCTGCTAATGTAATCTAACGCATTGCAACTTAGCAAATGACAAATACTTCTCTTGTGCATTTATAAATGGAGCTAAACTTGGGAATTGCAAAGGCTATCGCCTATAATATCATTATATAGTAGTAGCCTTTCTTCTTCAATTCACCCATAAACTCTCGCTAGAATTTTATGTGCATATTTATATTGTGTGTGTACCAGTCACGACTACACTTTTATTGATGTCCTCTAGCAGTTTTCATATTTAAGACTCATGTGCATGTGAATTGTGTTGTCTATGATGTTGCCGACTGTGGAAGACGGACTATACTTATTAATCTGTAGATTCTCACATTTGAAAAGCTCTTTTTGCTCTTGGCCTACTCTTGACACTATATAGCTAACGTGGCTGGGCAGAGTGCCCACTTGAATTTATTGCTGCAGAGAACAGAGACAAGGAAACCAAATGAAAGTCAAGTAGCAAAGAGAGTGATGAGAGAGAAAGCTTTTCTCTACTTCAACAATCAAGTTGTACTTAGATTTTCTTTTACTACTGACCGATTGGCTATTGTTTCTTAATTCAATTGTATCACAAATCTTGTGCTACACAAACATTTTTTAACCGTTTGATTTTCACTTTTAATATAGACATGTAAATTGACCAGTATATTATCTACAGTTTTCCGGAGATTACTAAATCGTAGTCAAACATTTCATTTTTAAAAGCATTGTAGTAGCACATCGTCAATTTTTTGTCGTTGAAAATCATGTGCTTGAGCTGTGTTCCCTGTTCACATTAGGAAAACGTGCATACGTGCAGAATGAATGAATTAAAAGAAAATTTCGTTAAATGCCATGTCGTAGTAGATACTTGAACAGTACTCTTGTTTCAACAAGATAATAAAAGGTAATGGAAATGATTTTCGTTGTTAGCCTAGAGTAATATAATGGCCAAACAAGTGCGTAAAAAATTCTGCACTAAAATATGCTCTTGGACAAAAGTACTTTTGTAGTAAAGTGTTATCTGTCAATGCAATTTATCGGCTTTTCTCTCTCATAAGTGCATTAATTCATTCATGCTTTTATGGCATGGCTTAACGTTTAACTCACTTTATTTGCCATTAAATGAATGTTACCTTCATTTGCTAGTTATCATCACTTATAATGTTCCATCCACCAATTGCGGCAAATCCGTCGCTTTCGCAAATGTATTTTTTCACGGATCCTAATTGCTTTAATTCACATTCCGGCATGTGGTAATTTGCAAGGGAGCTCTAATTTTTCTTCGTCTCTTTAAATGTGTAGGTATGAGAAGAATAATATTAGTATTATCTACGTTGATTTGCATGAACCAACCAGTGGAAAGGTCACCATTACTATCTTTCCCAATTATCTAGTGGTTTTCTGGATGTTTTTGTCTTGTGGGTTAGTAGGTTACTACGTAATGTAACTAATGTACGATTGTGCACCGCCTTCCAATTCACTTTTCAAGTATTCATGTGTTTGTCTATGTCCTTTGCCCTTGCAATTTTATCATTTACGTAAACCATACAGCCATGAATGAGCTTATCTATATATACTACCGAAATGCTATCAAATATGCACACCTGACACAAAAGGAAAAACCTATTGATTAACAACATCCTTATTTTTTGAATTCAAAGTATCAGTTACCTGGAACAAAGAAATTGAATCTACATGCGATAATATATCATATCAAATTCGCAATACTATCGCAGGGTATTGAGAACTAAAAATATGTCTCAAAAGCATTAGTTCCTTCAATATTTATGGCAGGGGAAAAATAAGATATCTTCTTTACCAATATAGATAGGTATATTATACATCTAATGGAATTCGTAACTGGAAATAGTCAATCAGTCAATCAGAATCCTACATGTTACGTATTTGCTCTCAATTTTTAAACAAAGTGGGATGTACATACATACCATTTAAGTATAGGCGCAGAGA
>JABASI010005297.1:0-12522 GCA_019776505.1 Tomocerus nigrus | reverse complement strand
ATACATACTTGTCGTGGGATGTTCTATGCCATTTGCCAAAATAACAACCAGCAAGACACTTTCCAGAATTAAATAGTAAATAGAGGGAAATTCGTTTTGGCCATAATATATACATTAATTTGTAAGAATTTATAGGAGGAACAGTGGAAATCGATTGTGGATCGGGATCGTGAACAAGAATACAATCAGCCTCATTTAACTCGGTTAGCAGCAGAATAGGGACAACTATAAAAAGGGATAAAACCTTTTAAACTCCTCTTTACTATTGTATTCCAGGATAAAATTCCAAAGCCCTAAATTGTAAACACTCAAAAAACTCCCCAATATTCGGCACTCCCCGAGAAAATCCAGTCTGCAGTTATTATTGATGCAAGTTTTTTTCTGCATCGCATACCGGTATCTCTTTATTTGGAGCTATAGTATAGCTATATTTTTCGTGGTAAATACAAACCTGGCGTCGTTTCTTTCTCTGATCTATGAATTGGAGGGATGAGCATCTTACTGATTTCTTTCATACCTTCACAGGAGTTCTTTAGAACTTGGAAGGAAACAGAGATTGAGGCTAAACTGGAAAGACTGCCATGTTGTGGATCTGTAATGCTATGTGTCGACATATTGTTTGGCTATCTCTGTTTTGGGAAAGTTCCAGAATTCTTCCTTTGAAAGAAGAGTGATTCAACCCGTATTTCAGCTCATGATGCCTCAATATCCCAGATATCTTCCTTTTCGCGAAAAAATTTCCTCTTCTACAGCAAACATTCATGAGTTTTTCTACGGGTTTGTCCTCCTTACGTTTCTGCACAAGCATTTTTAAATTACAGATAAACAGTTTCACTTTCTACCAACCCAACACCAACTTCGTCAAATATGGACTACATACATAATATAGTGTGGCTCAGCACAGAAGTCTGGCTATTTTCTATCGATCCAACACTCTCATTTCGAAAATATTTATTCCACTCCTGTTTTTCATCTATTCGACAAATATTTATTTCACAAGTTTCATAAATGACAGATCATAATATTAGCAGGAAGCGTAGACCACACCTTACATCTAGGTTTTGTGACTGTGCACAGTAATAATACTCCAAAAAATAAAATTGATTGATAACTAAATCATTACCAATCCAGTCACTTAATTTATAATGCGATTATAACGTATTCATTCTAGAATTAAAAAAATTGCCCATGTCAAAAGTTATTGTCGCATTGGATTGACAGGACAAACATTTTAATTTAAAAGCATTGTCTCCATACCTGGGTACAAGTACCTACGGGATAATAAGCACTGAAGTCATTAATTCCAATTTCATAATCCCAAAGGCGACAAAAATATCGACAAAAGGGTTTTTGGTTGAAAAGAAGGATTTGGGCTTTGTTAGCTTCAAATTGGAAGTCATTTAATAAAAAGAAAAAAATGTCGAACTGTCAGATAAATGTTCAACTTGTTTCTCTCAACTGACTAAAAGTAGATTGTTTTTAAAATGATAGAATTACCATGATGGAAATTGGACAATTTCCTCGAGAGTGGGCATTTCAGCACTGCAGGCAAAATCCAAACCCAAACTATTGTCCTTCCAGCAAAAATAACGCATTACATGCACTATTGAAGAAATCAAAATTTTAGATGGCATAAATATCAGGAGAATGACACTCGATCGCCTTCTGACTGCGACAGTCACCAGTACCGTAATTGCCTACTGCATTTTTATTGAGAAAGTTGTCATAGAACCTGTACAGTATCCGGAAACGCATTTGAAAGACGGATACAATTCCACAATTGACACGTCATTACTATACAGCTCTTGAGCTCTTGAATCTACCAGCATTTCCTCTCGAACAAAGAAACATTCTGAATTCTGACACAACAGGACTACAGTTTTAGGGTGAAACGGCTCAGAGTTAGCAGTAGAATCGATCGTACGTACACATAACTAGGTTGTGTACAGGAAACAGCTCGGTTTTACAAGTACAAAATACTTACGCTAACACAAGTTACATAATATGGCTTCACAAAATTTGGTTTTTTCCTATGAATGTCTATTTTCTGCAAGAACAGTGTGTTTCTTTTTGTTGCGTACAGGAGAGAAGTTTTCTAGTAGATGCAAAGGTTTATAATGTCGTATAACTATCATGCAATTGTAGCAGTTGCAAGGGAAAACATCTTTCTCGCAGGTGTACATAAATAACTCTGTTTTTGGAATAGGTACCTGGGCATTGCTTAAAAAAGAGGTTTTGACAATTTGGAGCATACGAACACTTTCAAGCGTTCTTTATATCTGCTTGATATTGCTTCGCTCCGGATAGAAAAAACAAAATGGTTAGGTACATAGCTTACTGTAAAATCTTAAAAACAAACGGCAAGCCGTTACACAAGTTCTCGCCGCAGTACCTGAACAGAGCATTTAAAACGTGTCAAAATTATTTAAACTTGCAAACACATTTTTAACTTATCGCACAGTGTATCACCCTGACCAAAATGATCCCCTTACCATAAAAAGACGTGAAATAAAATAAAATAAGTATTGAAACCTTGGTATTGTCTTATTCTAAGTTATTTTCAAAATTGCATTTTTTGCGTTTCACATGACAGCCGACAGTTAGGTACTTATCTGATGGCAAAAATTGGCAAATAATCGAAACCAACTTTCTGATAGTGGTCTTTTACTAAACTATGGATTTTTTGTCAAAAAGATATGGACCTTCATGCAGTTGGAAAAACACCCATGTCTCTTACCGTCTGTATTCTACTGTCGTTAAAATAAATAAAATTGATTTTCTCAATTTGAACTTCGCAATTTACATCTCAAATAATAGTTTTTTTAATTACATTGATAATTTTCCATGAGTTTCAAAGGTAAGTTGAGTAATGAAAACCGAATTGGATTCGAGTACCTGTCCCAACGGCAGGTTTTACACTACGCCATTGTAAAGTGCAAAATAAGGCGAAACCGGGAGAGATAGTTTTCTGTTCCTTTAAAATGAGCATAATTGAATGCAGAGGCAAACGATTGGGGAAATAAAAAATATTATTGTTGTCATACGATTGTTTCTGAGCCCCCTTTAACAAATAAATTAAAAAGAAGTAATTAGTCAGTGTACACAGTATCCTGGGAATTGACAAAAAGGTGAGAACAAAGCTACCTACATATGAATTTCAATTGCATTTTATCTCCTGAAGTTTAAAAACAGGCTGAGGTAGAAATGTACATGAAGGACATGAAGTGGAATGAAACTGTTTCGAAACTACGTACGTACGGCGTACGGCGTGGAACAGATCAAATTCGAATAAATTGTAATATTTATACCTTTCATCTTTTAAGAGAGTGACATTGTCTGCTGAAATTGTTTTTGTACTGTGTCTGATTCGATTTGACATTTACAATTCCTTCTTCTCGTTAGATTATTGTTGACAATGCTTTTGTCTTCATGAATACAAATGCTTTTTTCAGTTTTTGCAATTTGAGAATGATCATATCAAAAGAAAAAGTTTTGCACCTCATCTCATCATCATTGTACGAATCAAATAACATACCTTCACAAAACATGCGAGGAATGTAGTCATGCCTCAATCATGTGAAAACTATTTTATGGAACTAATTAAATGCTGTACGGGGCACAGTGTAATTATCATTCTCTAGGTAACGCCCACTCTGCCTTTCTGATTGATGTTACTTTACGTGGGTGTAGCTATTATCCATTATGAACAAGCTAAAAGTGAAACTCCAAACAATATGAAAATTGTTGAATATTCGTCGAACTACTAGTAATATGTACATCGTGGTCCAAAATCGTCAGCCCAACCATCGTTTTCATATTTGGAGAATATACGAAGGAATAAAAAATACTATAAACCAAGTCTTGTTGATTTTATTGAGCCTAGTAGCATGTAGATCCGTTGCCAGTACTTGATGGCATACCGTATTGATTGTACCCATGGAATTTGATATATTATAGGGTAAACTGGAACAGTGATACTAGTAGCAGACTATGAGATATAATGTAGCGTAGACACTCACTCCCCTAGAGCCAATGCGCCAGGAGCAACAACTAACACAAAAGTTTCCTAAAATTCACCATTGCATGTCGTACCTTGTATCGCCTATGCTTAACATCAGTGGTGGACTTTCCGAAACTATAATAATATTCCATATTGTACCTACTACTAAGACTACTGTTATTCAATGGGACAAATTATTATGCCGCGCATCCCTAAGTACATAAGCAGCATATAGTGCAGGTGTGTGGTGTAGGTAAAAGTGCTGCAGTTTAATTGTTGTCGCTCCAGGGGCGCTACGACACATTATCAAACTCTGACACTTTGTTAACGAGGTGGCTGATTGTACCGCATAAAATGGTGATATTCCAAATTTCCAAGTCCAGGTTCAACTGATTTTTATTTTCATACCCCCTAGCATTCTCCTTTTGGCGGTTATTTTGACGAAATGTGATCCAAGAACTACATAAGTGCTTCGAATAGCACTAGATATTTTTCTATTACTTTCATCCAATGGTTAAGGGAACTACATATTTTCTAATAAATGATTTTTGAGAAGTTGGTACCAAGGTCTTTTTATTGTAAGAAGTTGAAGTCCAAGATTTCAGAGTTGAAGACAAGAAATAATTTCCGGAAAAATTTAAATTATTTAACTGTTAATTTTACCTTTTCCTCAATAACTGCAAAATTACTTGAACCTTATTTTTTGACTCAATCAAAAAATGTTTTAAATGAATTAGGGTGCTAACTTTTTTCTAGTACTCTGCAACATGTTTATGAACCACCATCTATTTCACTGCCTCTGACTCCAATTCTCCATGTGACCGGAATTTATTTTTTCTTATGGCTGAGGTGAAACCGGCAAGAATTTCAATAATTTTGGTTTTATTTTACTGAATAAACATGAAGTCAAACAATTAGGGGATTTATCGTCCACTATAATTTTTATTGAGGTATCCTAGAGTTAAAAAACATAAATCTGGACCTGGACTTTCTTGAGCTCGGGAAAACATGAGAATCCCATTAAAGCATAAATTGAAAGAATTGTAATTCTCATTGGGCTGAGTCCAGACTCCAGACGCTGTTTTGTCAAACTGTAATTGTCTTAGAATTTATTTGGTTGGAATAAAGTTTACGTTCAGAGTTCACACACGAGCTCTTGTCAAATAATAATAAGTCGTTGCTTAATTCCACCTCTACTTTTCGGCAACGTTAGCATTATTTCAACTATCTTCAGATGCATATATAGGTAATGTAATTTCTATTAGGTACTATAATATTCAGAACACTGAACATTTTATAGAAAGTAATGCAAATAATAAATTCGATGGGTTTTTATCAATTAACTTTGACACGAATGTCGAAATGTAGAAATCGTTTTCGGGAAAGTTTGCATACCATAGTTGTAAGTATGAACCAGCTGTAGTCAAGAAAGTAATTAATGTATTGTAAGTTTTGAGCCAGAGCAAAGACTGTGTTACTGAAAGTAAGTTAGCATGATGATACATTGAGCTTGAGCATTGTATTCTACTTAGCACTACCATCATCCGAATTTTTGTGTATATGCTTAACTATTTCCCTCCATCTCAAACAAAGAATGAGCAAAGGTTTAAAAGGTTTGCGTTAAAGATTCTAAAATAAATATTTTGCGCAATCTATTTAAAAAAGCAACCCAAGAAATAACTGAAACCGTTTGTCAAATTTCTCACCGTCGAAATTGTTTTGTAATTCTAGTACTCCTCATACGGCATACTATTTACGTAGTGTACCCCTTATTCTTATTCTTCTGCCTAGATGTTTAACTAATATAAATATACATCGGTTACATGTAGGCAGGTACCGTTAGAATTTCTTATCTTGAGAGAAAGCAGTTCCTTCTCCTTCATGAGTAAATTGCAACTCTTTGTCGTCTGTTTTTATTTAGGGAAAAGAAAGCCATGCAGTGGTACGGTCATGCACTGCTTGAAAGTGAAATCTGTAGAGTAAAGTGAGCCGAAGATTTAGCCATGTGAGGCACGACACGCCACTTTCCTCTGAAGTTTAACACAAAGAGGTTCGTTTCTAAGAATCGAGTGGAGAGGGAAGAAAAGCTACGGCCATGCCCTCTGTCCGTTCGAAAAGGCACTAATGAAGAAAGTAGTGGAAGCTGAATGTAGAATCTAGAACTTTCACAGATCACTTCCCACTTTCACTCGTAAATGTTCCTCTAGCTGGAACCATGCGTTTCTAGAACATTTCTTCAACTGGGTGAAACTTCCATTGGGTGAAAGGCATACATTTAGTTTGCCCCAACGTCAAGTCAAACGATTCTTTTAAAATATACCAACGAGAGTTCCACAACAGAATTACATTTTAAATTGATTTTACGATCAAACACAGACGTATTTTATCAGGATGTTTAGCTACACTGACATTTGCATGCAATCGAAATATTTATAAATAGTATAAATTCAGTATAAAAAGTATGCCANTATTTTATCAGGATGTTTAGCTACACTGACATTTGCATGCAATCGAAATATTTATAAATAGTATAAATTCAGTATAAAAAGTATGCCATATTAGTTATTCATCAACTGTAAGATGCTTTGGCACCACTGAGAAATCAAATGCCTGCAATGGACAAGTAAGTAGAAATGAATGAGGACGGAAAGTAGGAATTAAAGACTACGCGATTATGGAATAAACAAAAAGTCTCAAACTGCGAAAATGCTCAATTCTCTAAGAAAGTATTGCATTTTTGTTTTGTGAGCATATGGCAAAATGGAAAATAGTTTTCTCTGCCTTTCCAACGTGTCTAAGCACAAGGTATTTCATAATGCATTATTTTACTCTGTTTGGTAAGGTAAGAGTGAATTGCAAATTGCAAGTTCTGAAGTCTTTCCCCTAATGCAGGAACATTACGTAGGTAGGTTTCTTATTTTTTATTAGCTGGCTATATTACGTAATATGTGACTCTCCTTCGCAATTGCTACCTATACTTTGCGTTCACCCGTCAAAATAGAAAATTGTAAATTTTTTATTGTGCTACATTCAGTCCGTTGCCTTCAGTAAGAGTCCCACGATGGAACAAACTATGTCTACTAGCTCTTTTTCATTTTCTATAATTCATGCAACTATACTCCTTTCTTTTGTCATTTTAGGTCGTAGCCAAAATGCGTTTTATGTTTTTCCAGGCAATTCACCACTTCAGATGCAAATTTTAGTACTTGTAACACGATCATCAGAACCATGCAATTGAAAGGAGTTCACTAACTCCTAAGAACATTCTTTAATGTTACCTGCTATGTCGTTTTACTTTAAAAAACGTTAGAATAAAAACACTTTTGGCTCTACTGCACTTTAACTACAGTTTTTTCATATTTTAAAACTGGAAAATAAGTACTACGACCATAGTTATAATATCTGTATACATGTGTAAGCAATTTTCATTCAGTATATAAAATGTTTGACTCTGACTCTGGCCCTCTTTTATGTGGAACAATTCAGAAGTGGTGACCTTTAATTGTATAGGTATATTTACTAAACTATGAAATTAATTTTAATTAATTTTAATTTTAACCTATTTTTCCGCGGAAATTAAAAACGAAGGCCCGAGTTATAACTCATATTAATTTTAATTAATTTAAATTTTAACCTATTTTTCCGCGGAAATTAAAAAAGAAGGCCCGGGTTATAACTGACATTATCTGAGAAAAATTTGAGTTCTCTTTTATTCAATTCTTACATAGTGAAATGGCCTGGGCTGGTTTTAGAGAATTCCTCTCGTCTGCACAGTGTAATACACTTAACAGTTAATATTCGTACCAATGAAAGTTTGTACGGTGGGATATGGGCAGTTGTATTTTAATCCCCAAGCTGACTACCTGACTGAAAACGAGACTAATGAGAGTTTTAGTCCTCGCGGCCTTAAGTAATTGTGAGTAACTGAAATGTAAATTATCAGAGGAGCCATGGGATAATTGTACTATAGACTGACAATTATTGCAGGTACTTTTGCTCTACCATCCCGTCGTAATTTGATACACTTGAAATTACAGCATATTTGCAAGTTAAATTACGGACATTAGAGAGTGCTTATGTTGAGTCCAGTGAATTTGAGTGGTTAGGCGCCCTGAATATTTGATTAAATTAATTGCCGTTAACCTAAGGTCGGACAACCGCGCTCGACGCTGATAATTAACTAAGAGGACTCTTCAACGTAACCAAATTTCCTTTTAATTACGTTTGTCTTAAAACACAAAATTACGTGAGTTATTTACTTAGCAGTAAGTACTAAATACACAATATCCGCATTTATGCACATTTCAGTTGTCCATTGTTAGATATTTTGCCGACGGAAATTATAAATGGAAACGGCTGTCGTTTGCAACTTACTTAGCTTACCAACACAGCAGAATGCGTTTTGCATCATAATAGGAATTTTCCAAAGGGGAATCGATACCACACAGAGTTTTAGTTTGACTATTTTAAGTAGATATTCCATTGAACGTGAATTTGTACTCATGTCCCCACTAGAACTGTATCCAACAATAACATAATTGTACAATTAGCACATATTTTGTTGGTTGGAGTAAATGGCCACCCATTCCAGTAACAAATACGTAAAATATTCAACGACTCAGGAGTTTATTAATCAGCTTGATATACTTCTAGAGCGGAAATTGGAATACTTGCCAACGTCTGTGACATCATATTAATCAGAATTCCTGAGAGACGTCAGCACATCTTATATTATCTACTTATGCTATTTATATAAACGTAGGTCGAATGCAGGTATAGCATTCAGGTTAACTATGTATACCTCTGCCTAAAGCTAAGCATTTCAGCAACACTCACACTATTCCGCACTGTATTGGGCTGTACGATTGCTATAATTAACTGTGATGCTCTTAGCTACTTTTCATAGCTATATACGGCATATTATTATGCAACTCTGTATTTGTTGTAGATTTTGTCGTTTAAATTGATTTTCAAACAAGTTTCTGTCAGTTTACGTTATTTTTCATTTTCATGAATGGGCAAAACATTGAGTTGATAGAGCTTCGTTAGTGTTCACTGTTTTTCATAATAAATATGCAAAGGATGAACTTCCGTACTAGGAAACACACCAACGCAACAGCAGGTTACCAACAATGCAAAAAAAGTCATTTTTGGCCACTTCATCATATATTATATATACCCATATGCAATAGTTTCCTCAATAAATAGAGAAGCATTAGGTTAAGTGTTTACCAATATATATGTAGGTACGTAACGCAGAAAAGTCATGTTGTTATGTGAAGCAGATTAAAGTTTTCTATTTCCTACCAGAGACGGATTTATTCACTGCATTATTTTTGATCTGACATTAAATCCAACAAATAAGATCCTATAATCCTTACTACATATCCACAGAATGTAAAAATGGAAATTTCATTACACTAAAGTTGTTGCTAGGAGAGGGGGCTTAAGTATTAATTTACTTTCCAGAAGTATAGGAGCACGTGCACAATATCTTCGACTTACCTGCTAGTGTACTACAGGGTTACCCAGATGTAAATATCATAGCACTTTCCATTTTCACCATGCAAATGAAATTTCTTTTTGAGTCTAAGCAATAGATACATAAAAAATCCCTCCTTTTCCAACTGTAGCACATTAGACTGTTAGTCCGCTTTCACTTTGCTAAGATTTGTGAAAAAGTGAAAGCGAAGTGAAACCATAATGCGACATAAAAGGAATAAAAAATGTGGCATTTAAAAAGACGAAATGTCATTTACATGGTAAAAGGAGAATCTAGATATGTTAGAGAAGGGAAGCCCTGTGTATATGTGTAACAAAAAAGCTTGATAAAAAAAACGTAAAAGGACTTGCCGGCTTGAGAGTGACGGGAAGATACCGGTATCTCGTCCGCTGCCGTCCACCTTGAAAGTGTCTTGACATGATAATCGTATCAAGGAACCGTAGTGACAGCTTAAATAAGATAGTCGATTTCAATTGGAGAGGAAAACATTGTGTGATGTGACAATCATTCTAAAGGCAGATAAAGATGGCAGGGATTGAATGGGTAGTTCTATCAGGAGTTGGCATTAAAGTAAAGTACGAGTGCTTTAATGGCCCTAACAACTCAGTCACGAGTGGCTAAGGTAAGTACGGAGAGAAGTAGGTAGTCGATAGGGATGAGTAAATAAAACGACAACGTTTCAATTTATGCAAGTTTCATTGTAGTAGTCCTAGTTAAGGCAAACTGTATTTTGTAAATATTTTGCATGGGTGAATTACTTTGAGTTATTGAATTTTTAATGGCTTTTGGGCTAGTACTAATCGAATGACGATGATAATATTTGCCAGAGCACAGAGATTTGATAAAGTGAGTGCTTTCTCTCAAGGTACAAGCAAGGTAAGGGTTTGCACAATCAATTTTTCCTCTCACATAAGTTAATAAAAGTGCAGAGTATTTGTTTATCCGCAAAGGTCCACGTCGATATATGAACTGACTGCGTTGTTGCAAATTGATAGAATTCGTGTCACTCACTTTGATTCAATTTTTCAGTGGAACGCTGCCTCAAATATTTATATTCGACGTGAATGATGCGTATTCATAGAAAGGAAAGTAGCACAGGACAGAATAAAACTGTCACATTTGTGTTCTTTTGAATTGACAAGCAATTTTTCCTATTGTCGTTTTACATGCGGCTACTGCGATGAAGTTTTGTGATAAGTCTCTATGCATAATCCTTTATAAGATGTTAATGTTCAGATTTATAAGTAAGTAGTGCTGGGAATGATGTATTAGTGCTCTATTATATATGCCCAACAGTTAATAGTTGTCAGATGTTTGGAATCTTTGTGTATGTACAATAAAAGGACGAAGCACTTTCAGTCGTTGCATATTTCAATTCGGTAAAAAAGAAATCTCCGTGTGAACACTGATGCTGTTTGGATTTGGCAGAACCCGAGAGAAAAATATCTTGTTGTACGACAGTGAGCCAAATCAAATTCAATTACATTTCATTTTCAATAGCTCAATCAGATGAAAACGAAATGAATTCCTTTTGTCATTTGTCCATTTGATAGTTGATTCGAAGACATTCGTGAATCATCAGTACATATCGTATTTGAATCAATAATGCTGTCCAAGTCCAAGTTGAAGAAGGAACTGATCCCAAGGAATAAAAATGAATCTTGGCGTTAGGAGTAGTGTGCATCGCAGAAATTGATATTATTTATTAATGTTATGTTGTGCATCTTGTTGTCGATTCCAAGAAAATGTCATTTCTCCTTTTGCTCAATTACCTCCTTTCATCCTTTTCCTTATTCAATTTACAACTATTCCTGTACTTCTGTATCAGTTTGTTCCTTTTTCTATCACCAAATTGCATGCACATTGCTGAAAGACGGAGAAATCCGAACAAGGCAACTTTAGAGTCTCATTTACAGATGTATGTAGCTACTTTTGAATTTCAAAGTCACAATGTACGTCTTAATCACACCTTATTTTCTTCTCCTTCAATAAAATATCCGATGGAGTCCAAAGGGCTTTCAGTGGCACATTCTCACACCCGGTACGACGACAATTACTCTAAATCCAACTCCGCTAAAACTGCCATTTCCTTTTATTATCGTTTAGAAATCTGCTGCTGGTCCTCTCAAAATTTCATTAATCCGATCTTTCCATTCTGACACAGACATTACATGGCATTGAATAATATTATGTGGAAAGCCTTTTAAGGCTAACAGTCGCGCGCCTCCAATTCAATCTGAATCCATTCTCAGACTACTATTCACTAAAAACAATCCCGGTAATAATGAACATGTAGGTCAAACGGGATACGAAACGATCTGCTTTTCTGTTTGGATTATCCTGAAATCTTAGGTGTAGGTCTCCTTTTTAAATCATTTATGGTCAACTTTATTTCAAAAATAATAAAAATGTCAGGGTGCAGAGGAAAAGTACATTATGCTCAGTATAACACAATTTTAAATTTTAAACGAAAAAACTACAACAGCAATAAAAAATACATTGAGCTTTACATTTATTGCAGTAAGGATGGTAATATATTTTTGGGATCTATCTGGCGAAACATTTATTATGTAACTTTCTAAAAATCTGGATGATAAGGAGTTATAAAATAACGCCTGTGCTTATCGTCCTTTACAAAGTCCCTCATCATCATTACTCATTATTACATGCAATTGATTCGGGAAAGAAGGGGATTGTATTAATGACAGAAGAGGACAATTAGAAAGCCGACAACATGGTGATAATTATAGTTATTGTCAGAGGAGCAAATAAGTATGAAGGAAGGATAGAAAGGAAAAGTCATTGTTTTTATTTGATTGAAGAAAATGGTAGGCATTCATTTAACTTGTCTGAAGAGGAAAGTGCTATACCTTGGAAGTTGCCATAAAACAAAGTTTTCTACTTGTGCGATGCAATGAACAACGGAAGTGAGGTAATAAAGAGAGGACTCGTTTCTAGAAACCTTGCACTCACGGCAAGTTCCCCAGAGCCGCCCGCCCGGGCGGGGCGGGTCCAGGGA
>JABASI010005296.1:0-12523 GCA_019776505.1 Tomocerus nigrus | reverse complement strand
AAACCCGAGATACGATAGAGCACCTGCACGTGCTCTAATGTAACTAGTTACCATAGAGCATCTCATTATTTTAAGTTAGGTTAGGTTAGGTTAAAATAATGAGGTGCTCTGTGGTAACCGCTCACATTAGAGCACGTGCTGGTGCTCTATCGTAACTTAGATCGTTATTAAGATATTTGGATGACTTCTATAGGGTATCCCAATAAGTGCCGGCGGTATACTGATATACTTAATATAATATGTAGCTACCTACATAGTTTTGCTGTAAAATAAAGAATATTATTCATAGATCGGTGGGCTGTGGATATAATATTACGTAATGTTCGTTGGTTAAAAATGATTAGTTGGTTACATAATATTTAATCCTCTATCTTTTTGTGATACCGTGTAAAATCCATCCAAATACTTTTAACAAGGGGTGCCTACAAGTTGTCACAAAAATTGCAACACCGTAAAAATATTACTTGTGTGCCAATTAATCTGCAACCATTTATAAATTCGAATTTGTTACAATATAGAAACTTTGGCCAAGGCGGCAGTAGTAACATCAGATTTGAAATGGTCTCTTCTGGAAATCAAGCGAACAAGTTCAGGATGTCAACAGGAACATACGAGGCTGAAGTCACTGCATCGAATAAGCGAGAAGGCAAACAGTTGGCTTCACAAGCTCTACTTGCGGTAAAAAATTCTTCATTTTATCAGATGATAATAATATGACTAAATAGGATGGAAGTTACTTCGTTGATTTTTGTACTACCAATAGAATTGTTCCTTTGATTCCTGCAATGATTTTTCAAGAATCGAATGAAATTAAATGACGATAATAATTAATTTGTGACAACACATTTGACTGTTTTAGAAAATACATCCACATATTCACAATTTCGGATCCTTTTTAAAATTGTATGGGAATGGTTCGATAAAAAGTGTAAAGGAAAAGAAGCAAGAAGAACAGAAGATCACAGTTTTACAGAGTAAGGCGTCTGCAAATTGTCCTAATTATGCAATACTAAATAAACTGAGGGAGGAGATGAAAAAAATGACAACTGTGCTAGAGCCGACATTAACGCCAAACAGTAACGTGTCTGCTTCACAACGGGACTCGTGGCAGCCCATCGATGTAGCCACTAGCTCTGTTGCAAGTGGAATCTCACACTGTGACAACATGTCGTCTGCAAATATTAATTCAGAGAAGTATGGAGTTAGGGAGGATGCGGCACAACACATCACATAAGCCTACCAAATAATGGCTAAGAGGTGCTTCACGAGGTCTTATCGAGCCCTTAACGAGCCGAGTCCTTCGCGAGCCCTTATCGAGCTGAGCTTGACAACGGCTCGATAATAAATAGTGTACAGTAGGCCAAAAATAAAATACTTCGGCACCAACCAAACTACAAATGTTCTACAAGTACAACCACAAGCGTCCACTTGTTATTGGAACGATCAATATTACTACTGTACCGTTTGGTATCACTTGGGTCACTACATACAGCAATGTCAAATAGGTACCGATTATGACCAAATTGAAAATATATGCCTACTGAAGGCATATGAATGTTCTAAAAATTAGTTCGGGACGGTCTGACTCCATTTGGTACTGCGTGGGTCACTACCTACTACATTATCAAGTACCGAGTACCGATTATGACCAAATTGAAAATATATATAGACCAATAAATGGCTGAACGTTCTAAAACTATGTTTAGCCTACATTACCAATTTGGTCATTTGGTAATTGGCATTACCTGTTTGACATTGTGTGTATTTGTTATATGAGGTTCGTCTATATCACTCAGTACAGAGTGAAGGCTCTGTGCGCAGCCCACATGACGGGTCTATTGCCCCCTACCTCTTAACATTGCATTTACCAAGTTAATGCTGGGAAGGCCAGAAAACTGTGATAGTGACCCATTTGGTACGAAAGGGTACTAGACCGTTCTGAAGTTATTTTTAGAACGACTATTGGTCCTAAATTTTCCTATATTTTTAATTTGGTCATAATTGGTACTCATTTGATTTTGATGGTGTAATAACTAGTGACCCACGTGGTACCAAATGGAGCCAGGCTGTTCTGAAAATATTTTTAGAACGTTCATATGCTTTTAATTGCCATTTCATTTTGGTCATAATCGGTACCTATTTGACATTGCTGTGACCCAAGTGGTACCAAATGGTATAGTAATAATATTGACCGCAACAATGACAGTGAACGCTTGTAGATGTACTTTTGGAACATCTGTAGTTTGCGTTGGTGCTGAAGTAGTTAATTTTTGGCCCACAGGGCTCAACTCGTTAAGGGCTGTATAAGAACTCGAAAAGCGCTAAGCACAGCCAATTTTTACATTTATGCATTTATTAATGATAATATTATTATAGTTAGCTAAGGATGGTGACTAAGTGGCCCAGGCTTCTTATACTGGTCGGTCCAATCATTAAGCGCCATAATCATAAGACTTTTCTGGCGAGCATCACTGGGCAGCTTCGGTATTACCTTTACACAATTATGCTTAATGATTTGAGTCGTATCGATAAGATCTTACTCTTATTATTAGTGATAGTGTCTCAGTATGGAGCGGAAGTGTTAAAAACCAACAATAAAGGTTAAAAATTGGTTAAAAAAGTCATGGATTTTTTAAAGTTTTTAATTGTATACAATTAGAACTGTTTATCGCAAAGTATGTATTCATCACATTCTTAATTACGACAGTAATTAATTATAAATGATATTATTTCCTGTGAGTGAGTGCATAATCATAATCATGTGGTACTTATGCACTGACAAAGAGAATGCATGTTATTGAAGCTAATATTTGACGGCATGTATTTATTAGTATTAGTTTATTATTTATTAGTATTCCTTTGTAGGAAAAAATGGGAGAATTGCATAATAAATTAACTACGTAATGATACCCAACGAAATATTTAAATGTGTATTTATTCCAAGGCAAGTTCTTAACCCTCTGACTACTAACTGTTGGGCCGACTCGTTTCTACCAACGTAGCGAAAGCTCGTCACCAATCATGTGTTTTATTCGCAAAGTTGCGAATTTTCGCCACGTGTGGTAACCGTGGGGATCTTTCGCCACTTGGTATAGACCGTGAAAAGGTGCAGATTTTGTTCCTTTTAATTTTATTATATCGTAGGTCAAGCCCAAATAAGCTCAACCAAGATTTATATAAAAGAGGGATAGATTCTTTACAAATTCAAAAAATCCCATGGGGGTACAGTCCTTTTTCCCCAATCGAAAATGAAAGCCAAAGTGTCGAACTTTGCCCATGTTTATTTATTTGTTTTATTGCACTGATATTGCACTTTTACAAGGTCAGAATACTTACAATATTCGTCCAATTTATACATTACTATATCTTTATGTACTTAAACAGTAACATATCATACCGTGGATACAGTATTAAATCATGTTGGTAATCGAAGGGTTAAGTAGGTACACTCATTAATTACAAATTCTTTTAAACATATTACTATTTCATATTATTTCTTCAATATATATTAAAATTAGCAGCTTCTGGGATACGACTTGGAATTTGAATTTTTAATTAGAAATTAGAATTATATCTTCCAATAGCCTCAAAATTAATAAACAAGGAAAGCCGAATAGCCGATACACACGGTTGTTAACTGCGTTGCGTCGTAATGATATTGTGGTATTAATTCTGCATGAGTATTATGATCAGTCTATCAATATAATAGAGAAATTTAAGAATGCCATAAAACCATATAGTAATCAGCATTTAAAGTAGAATAACATCATATCATAAATGTTTCCTATGATAAGGTTGTTGGTTTTTTTCATGCATTTTATGCTTTGACAGCATTGGGGATTAGTGACTTCTTTCGTTGGCTGTAGATATACTTTTTTGGCGCTACATTGGAATGAGTGAAATTATATTCACTGATCAGATTAGAACAGATAAATGTTGAGTTGTCAAAAAGTGCATAAAAACTATTCTATTAAAAATATATGTAGTGACAAGCATGATTTAGTTTTTATTTAAAATTTAAGTTATATTTAGGCAAAAATGACAGTTAGAAGAGTTGTAGTAACAGGAATGGGTCTCGTGACTCCTTTGGGCTGTGGAGTAGAAAATGTCTGGGGAAAAGTTTTGCTTCGTAAATCGGGTTTTAGCAAATTGGAAGGTGCTATGTACGAGAAATTGCCTTGTCGTGTGGCAGGATTAGTTCCTAAAGGTGAATTTAAGTTTCACAACAGTATAAAAAATGGGTATATATATTTTCATTGCTATCAGTTCAAGCTTAAAACGAATTTTCTAATTTGTTAACGACTGTAACTTTTAATGAATATATATTTGGTTGATGATGTTTGTGTCCTTATTTGTAATGTTTATTTTCAGGAGAGGTGAATTTAACAGAAAAATTCTCGGAGTCGGAGCGTCGGTCATCGTCCAAGGGCACATTGTATGCCTTGATAGCATCTGAAGAAGCAATCAAAAATAGCAACTTGGAAAATGGAATCAATCAAGAAAGGAAAGAAAGAATTGGTGTTGCAATGGGAATGGGGATGATGGATCTTCAGGATGTACAAGACACTGGGGAAATCTTACGAAGCAAAGGATACAGTCGGGTGTCCCCTTATTTTATACCCAGAATACTCCCTAATCTCGCTGCTGGTCAAATTAGTATAAAGTATGGATTTCAGGTAATTTTAAAAGACTAATCGTTGAACATTATAGACTTTGATGCTCCTGTTATGTAGGCATAAATGAAAAAGTAGCTATAACCTTGGTTATCACCTAACAAATATTTTTGTTACAGAGATAAATAAGTTGTTAGAGTTGGAGTGGAGGAATTAGAGTAGCTAACAACAAAAGATTGCCAAATATTTGTCGGAGCCAACACGTTTTTCAGACTAAAAAATATTTTCGGTATAAAATATTTGTTTTCCATTATTGTAGGGATTTGTAACCCAGGTCAATGTGACGACTCTAGTCTCTTGTGACCTGTAAGTGGCACCAAGAATATTTAAAGAAATATTGGCACCGACAAATATTTCTGTGAGCGAAATGGCCCCAACAAATTATTGGCTATGTTAGTGATTTTGTTATCACCATTTGGATTACGTTCACTAGTAGCATGGGTTAAAATTTTTTGGTGAAATTGTTAATTTTAATGAACAATGAAATGATTGAAGGGCCCCAATCACTGCGCGTCAACTGCATGTGCGTCTGGAGCTCATTCAATTGGAGATGCTTTCAACCTGATTCGCTACAATGTAGCAGATGTGATGGTATGCGGTGGGACTGAAGCTTCTGTCAATCCGTTAGGAATTGCTGCATTTTGTCGGATGCGGGCTCTGTCGACAAAATTCAACGAAGACCCTTCTTGCTCCTCCCGGCCATTCGATTCGGATCGGGACGGATTTGTGATGGGAGAAGGAGCCGGTGCTCTTGTTTTGGAAGAACTTGAAACTGCATTATCCAGAGGTGTGCATATCTTTGGAGAAGTTCTGGGCTACGGACTGACTGGGGATGGTCATCATATGACAGCAGCCAGAGAAGATGGTCACGGGGCATACCGTGCCATGAAACAAGCCCTCAGCGTTGCTCAAATTAGTCCTGAACAGCTAGACTATGTCAACTGCCATGCAACATCCACTCCTATTGGCGACAAAGCAGAAATCAAAGCCCTGAGGGATCTTTTTGGCTCTCAAAATGTAATTGTAATTTTAGATGTTGTATACAGTATAAATATGCTAATGGTATTTTCGTAATTAATTGAAATATTTAATTTTTAGATGAATGGCGTTCGAATTTCATCAACTAAAGGTAGTCATGGCCATCTCCTTGGAGCGGCGGGATCAGTAGAAACCATTTTGACAATTATGAGCTGCCAGGAAAGAATTATACCTCCTTGTGTGAATATATTTAATCTTGATGAAGAATTTCAAGAACTAAACATCGTAACAGTTGCTACTCCTCTAAAAAATTCCATTCAGCGGGTTATTGCTTTAAAAAATTCTTTTGGATTTGGAGGTACGAATGCCAGTTTATGTGTTTCAAGCTATGTTAGTTGAGTCAATGAATATTTTGAGGTGCGAATTGTAAGTTTTACTGAAAATAAAAGAGCGGGAAAAGACAAACTAGTATCCAGTCACTTTTTATTGTTTATGATTTTACATATACACCAATTAGAGCTACAGTGTCTTGTCTACAAATGAATTCCATGATCATCACATGAGCTTTTAAAACTCACTATGCTACAGTATTTAATTTTTATATAACACAATAATGATGAAGACATCGACTTACATTACAAACAAACATTTCTAGTTACTTGAGAATACCATACTTTCTTACACATGCTGGATTTTTTTTGAGGAATCCACCTTCTATTGATAAATCTGACATTGGAGACGAAAATTGATTGATTTTCTGTAAAAGAGACTATGAGTTGCCAAAAATCTCAGAAACGTTTGACGTCGCAGTCGGAACTGCGGGAAAACTATTTGGGTTTGTTTGGAGAGTTGACAAGAAACTGAGTACGAATTACATCGAATCAGAACCAACTGAAATATTAGAAAACATGACATGGTACTCGTCGTAACTTTACACCAATAATAACGTAACTGTTTCTTGTATGTTTGTATTAGCTGTGAAAAAATATGAAGAGGAATGTCACACTATGTTTATTCAAAAACGCTAACATAAATATCAAATCACCGAAGACAATCTAAATAATTTTATGGAAATTCATCACGTATTGTGTGCTTTGCAAACTCAAGTGTAAAACAGTCGCATCTTCAGCATACTATCACGCCCATAGTATTTTTTACTATTAAAACATGACCACTGTACTTTAAGAGCCTGCAACGTAACGAATTACGAGTTACATCAATTTTACTAACTAAATTTACTCTCCTACTTAAGTTTTGCAATTTTTTTCGAATAAAATAATTATTACGTACGAAAGAACTAATTTCTTTTTGTTGAAAGCAATGGCTGACACCTACTAGAACTTCTTGTACCTCTAACGACGATTTTTCCCCTTGTACTTTTTACTTGATTGAGATTGGCGAGGTTTGTTCATGCCGCCTGATCTTGGAATATGGTCCTTTTTTGATTCTTTTGAGTTGCAATCCTTCGCGTCCTCGGCATTCCCAGCAGTAGAACAGGTCTCTCGGTTACAGTTGCACGACATCTCGCAAGCCTTATTTGTGCCCGCCATCATTTTGTCAAACTCATGACGCAGCTTTTCTCGTAATTTCTCCCGCATATCTTCCCAAAATGGAGTCAATATGGCAGAAACCTCTTCCTCTGGGATAAAATCATCGTCTTCAGACTCACACGAGGACTGCAAGCAATTAAACACCATTTATAATGATCCAAAAGTCAATCTACAAAGCAGTTTACTAATATTCCTATAGTTTCTCTAATTTATTCCAAGAAAAATCGAAATAGTTAATTCCCAATTGAATATATAGGTAGACATGAATTGTAAACATTTTCAAGGCAAAATGCGTAGAAAATGCGTTTAAATTGATTTAAAGTAAAAAATACTCACCTCGAGCTGTTCTTCCAGACTGCGGTATGGAATGGGGTAAGAGTGTGATATCCGCTGCTGACCATTACGCAATGAGCTCCCAGAGTCTGCACTTTCGTTATTTCTACAATTGGAGCAATCACGGAAAGCATGGTTACAGTACGCATCAGAGCAGGCAATTTCAGAGCCTTCGGGAGAGCTACAGGATGCGTTATCGATGTTATTTCCGGAAGAATATCCACAGTCAGTTGCTTCAACAGAACAGCGAGATGATTGATTAGAGACCAAGTTGGAGGAGGTAGACGAAGACTTAACGCCGTTATTCACAGGTCCTAAGGGACTAGAGCTGGCTGAGTCAAGTTCTTCTTCGCTCCGTTTACCTTTCCCTTTCCCCGTTTTCTTTTTCTTCTTCTTCCCGCATTTATCAGAATTTACAGGTTCACACCGACAGTTCTCTTTCTCCTCCACTTCTTCCTCCTCTTCCATAATCTACACAAACAAGAATTACATGAAATGTCATCAAATCCATTGCCACACTACACTCAATACAAATATTATTATGATGATATTACATACACAAATGATATTTTAAACTGAATTACCGTTATTGGCGTTGTAGAAGACTCAGTTTCAGGTGACCCTTCCTCGTAATCCTCCTAAGTAAATTAGTCATCGAATGAAGTAAGAATTAAAAATATGAAATAAAAGTCACAAGTGCCCCCTCCTCAGTACCTGAACAGTTTCCTCAGCCTTCTTTTCCTTTTTCCTCTTCCGTTTTTGCTTCTTAAGCTCTTTGCGCTGTTGCTTTGCAAGTTCCTCCTTGCTCAGTTCCTCGCATAAGAGCTCTAATTGAGATACACCCAACTTCTTCTCCACGGCCATTTCGAAACTGCGTCGGAAAGCCTGGATGGCCACGCACATGATGATCTCCCAAGTTCTTTCTTCTTCTCGGAACCGATTTTGAATGCGGTGCAGACGTTCGAATACACACAGACCGAGACAAGTCAAAACCTCCTCCTGAGCTATTTCCATCGTTTTTGCGTGTCTCTCACGACGACTACTACAATGGAGTAAATCAAAGGATCTCAAATAAATGCAAACTGTTATTACAATTTTTATGATTTACAATAAACAGTCACTATATTCTGAGAGGAAGTCACAACTTACGTTCCCACCAGTTCAGGTACAGCCTTGGCAATCAGACGACTTACAAACTCAGTTTTGCACAAGACATGCAAATGTCGATCTTCTTTGCAGCATTCGATCCCTTCGTACAATTGGGGAATGTAGCCGATTTCACCTATAGGATCTACTTCGCCAACCAGAATGTTGTACGCCCGTAAGACTTTGGATTTGCATTCAGTGCAGAAACGATGTTTTCGTAAATATCGTTCTAATGTTTCCATCAGAGACTTGGCATCCACCAGAACGACTCTTTCTTGACACTTTTCATCCATGTAGTCCCACACATCCACCCAGGAGCTGACAGTCCGTATTCTTTGCGACTCCATCGAGTGTAACGTACATCGCCTTCCTGATTTGCATTTGCTCAACGACTCCAACAGAGTTTGCATTTTGACGCTGCAATTCACACATAATCATTTATAAATAAAATATTTATTTATGAGCAATACTTTTCAAAAAATTTGTTCAACTCTGGTCATTACCTTGGACAATGAAATAGAGAACAAAGAAATGTTCTATGAATTCGGTCTTTAGCGAGATTCATTGCCCCACTCTGGTCAACACAAAGAGGATAGAATGCGGAAATACCACACTCGGTTACTTGTTGGTACAATGCCTCCGCGCTGAAACATCCAATAATAGATAAGATATTAACATATTTGATTGTTTTTAAACACTACATTAAGCTTTATCAACATCTAAGAAATATATATGAATACAATTATGGGTACATATTATAAAGGTTTGTGCTTTCAGTATGGAAACCCACTTTTACTGCCTAAGTAAATGTACCTTTAAAAATTAATTCTCTTCTCAGAAACAATTCTACTATATACAATCGCATGGGCATAATGTGATGGAAAAGTAAAACTTACTTTAATTCTGAGAATTTTATTTGAAATATCACTTAATGCATATGCTGCAATAATGGACATTCTTTAGGAACTGAACGTTTCTTATACAAAACCTAAAAAAGAACCGTTTATCGTATCTCCATGGTATTAATGGCATGACATATAACATTTTCATGCCATGAAATCTGTACTGTACAGATGTACATGGAAAATAGATGGGCAGGTACTTTGCTTTACGTATGTTCAGGAAAACTTTTTAGAGCGTATTCCGATTTTTTTAACATGAAATAAGAGCTTCCTAATAAGCTAACCCTTGACTGTTTAATAATAGTTTGAGACAAGATAAATAACTGTTTGGCAAATTGGGTCAGACTTTCAAGCTAACATTATTCTGGGATTTGTATTCTACTGCACGAATATTTAAAATGTTATTTGTAGCAACATGACAATTGGTTTGTATTAAAGCAGGCATGAACATTAGGAGCCAGTTAATGGTTAAGCTCCATAAAGTACATAAATTTCCATAATACGTACCATGATATATCTAGTGGAAAATGTGTAAAACTGAAGTACCTGCGTCTGCAGCCCACACAAGGTACAAGTTGATTTAGAACCTCCAAAAACTCATGGTTGGTAACCCGAAGAGCTGTTTCCAATTCATTTTTTTCGAGCAATCGAAACTTTTTGAGAAATTGATCCATCTCCGTTTTGGTTGGATGGTGGTTTTCATCGCAAAGTAGATACTCATTGTCCATATCCATTACCATCTACAGAAAGTAAACAGATGCCTCATTAGAATTTACGTCGTACGTACTATATTTCAATACATTTACAACTAAAAGTTGTTCTATAAAAAGGCAACTGTGTATTGCAATAATTGCACAATGTCAATTTCACAAATATGAAGTATAACAAATAACTGAAATTAAACAATTTAAATGGTCTACACAAAAAAATACTATATATAAGTAGGTGACAATCGTTTTCCGTTTTGGAATCGGTAGATAAGTTAGCAAAGTAAGTTATATTCGCTAGTTACCAAAAAGAATTTATTGTCGGAACCTATCGGAATGAGCGTATAATTCATTTTAACAGTCAATAGTTAAAATCTGTTCGAAAATTTTCAATAACGTTATTAAATAAGTCAATTTTAGAATAATTTGAGCAATTCCTAAAGTTGAAAGACAATACATATACAAAAACGAAAATACTATTTTTGATATTGGCGAGGATAAAAGTGCAGGTATTGTCTACAATGTTTTAAAATATAAACTAAAACATAGCGATGATGTTTTCTCCTCTACCCCGGAAATAGAAATGAATTATTGCTTTTCTGTGAATTTTTCTGCGTGGGTGTTTTGTTGACATTTCTCAATCCATATCCATCCACTTTCAACTGGCTGTCTTTATGACAGATGGAGAAATTGTAAAACAATCGCTTTAATAAAATTGACAAACAATGAAATGAAATAGCAAGTAAAGTTTACACAGGGAAATATCTGAGTCATAACAAATCATAACACATCACATTTCACATTCCAGAGTTGATAGTCAGTGAGTAACAACATTTGAAAGAACTATCACTACAGGAGAAATAAGTGTTCTTATTAAAATGTTTACGACTTTTGTAGTTGTCATACTTGGCAATTGGCATAGAACTTTCTATGGTGGTATATGTAGTTAATTACTGACAGGCAGTGAATCTGTTGCCCATTCCTCTGCAGGATTATGCAAATATTGGCACTACAGGTTTTATGACATCTTTTCATGGAAATCAATAAAATGTTACATGTAATTTTATTTCCTTGTTTATGATACGCTATTGGCTAATAATAGTAATAATCGGTAGGTATACATACAATACCAAATTGTATTCTACTCCGAAACATTATCTACCATTTCTATGTTATTCTTAAATTTCGGATGATGTGCTAATTAAAACAGCATTTAATAATTCATTGCCGCATTAAATTGTTAGGAGAAATACCTCATTCTAAAATTCAGATAAGTCTTAGAAATATTACATTCCTTTTTAAAACGAAAATGAATGTTAAACTACCTAATTGGAGTTACATTCTTTTACAGGAAACACGAAAGTTTCAGCTGTGACTTAGCATTTATAAATACTGTTTAAATTTTATTTTGATAGAATTGAATAGGAAAATATTATTATTATAATTAAAGAAAATACTTAAATATGATAATGATTATTTATCATTAAATCAAATCCACTCACTGTCACTAGCAATATAGAAAAAAATAAATTAGTATTACTGCTCAAGTACAGACTTCATGAAAGAGTGAGTACTTAAATAAAATAAAATAATTTTTCTTAGCTAGACATCCCAAAGTCTCATTTTCTTTAAAGATAGCCAAGTCAAATGCTTGTGACACATTTTGCGCATTCCATGCAGTGAGTGCATTTAATCCCATTAACAAAGCTAGTGTAAACAGCGCAGCACAAATAACAACAAACAACGCTAAGTGTGAGATATAGTTTTGTCTTCTATTCGTAGTCCACTAATGATTATGTCTGTCTGGGAAAAGAATCCGAAACAAATATTTATTTTTTATATATTCTTCAAAATTAGTCATTGCCGTTAGGTATGGAATTTTTAATACAGTACTAAATCTCTTCGTTGTTTTGAATATCTGATTAAAAACATGGGACACTATTGTAAAAAGGTATGTGTTGGTATATGCATTAATATTTAATTAAACTTTTTAAATTTTAAATACATTTTTCGAACTAATCATCTTCATGCCCATACAAATAAAATTCACAACAAAACCAACTGAAAAGTACCTACGCTGCTTCACTGGATTTAGAATAGAAATAAAACTAAATGTCATCAATTCGAATAAATTAAAAATACAAAGGTGACCCATCGTTTCGAATGCGTGGCTTTTGGTCATTTACAATTTCGGGGTTATTTATACAAGTTTAAATATATCTTTTCAAATACTG
>JABASI010005295.1:0-12524 GCA_019776505.1 Tomocerus nigrus | reverse complement strand
ATCTACTTATTTTTTAACGTACAGTCACTGCTTTTTTATCTGTCATTTGTATCTAAAAATATTTTACAATTACATTATACATATCCACTTCAATAACAATCTGCCTCTTAACACAACAACAATCCTAATGCTATCTTAATACATACATATTGGTTGTACTTGTACACAATGAAGTGTTATGATTGTTCATATACTATTTATTTTTTCGAGTCCTAGCTAATAATATTATTCCAGACAAGTACAGCGTACATAATAGCATTGGCTTGTCATAAAAATATCGGGAGTTGTTTACCATTGCTTATATACAATAACAATCTTGTAACATCAACGTAGGACATAACTACAGTAGTATTGATATAATATATTTACCTATGAGTTTATGTAGGGTACAATTGTGTCTTAGGAATGTCCTAATAAGAATAATGAATGTAAAAATATGTGGTTAGGTAGTGTGCATCGTTAAGGAGTGATAAAAGACGATGGCTTAAACATAAATAGCAAACACGCATATTTTTTGTTTAACGGGACTTGCAACCAACGCATCCTGCTCTTTCAGCACGCTGCTGCACCTGTGTATCTATCTTGCAATTATACAGGGCTGAATTCTCAATGATTTGAAGATGAGAAATTGAATTGTTCATTTATGCAAAGTTGTAGTAGTATACTACGAACTGAGATCATAAATAATACAAATAATAAGCACTAAAGGATTCACGAGTTATTTTGACACAATACAAGTAGGCGATACTTCTCCTGAGTTTGATATGCATTGATAATGGCACGACTGTTTTAACTAGGTATTTGTATTGAATAACATTCTGTTTCATCATTGAGCTAACGAAGATGGCATTCTAAATAATCTACGGATATTCGACCTTACTATTCAGACCTTAAACTTAATTGAGATTTGAATTGAATCGATTACATAGTTTGTGTACTTACAGTTGTAAGTTGAATGTACCTACTTTATTACGTGACCGAAATAATCGATATCTAAAAATAACCAACGATACATAATTCATCTGATTGTACTACATTTAAAAGCGCATCAACAAAGACCTCAGTATCTGATGCATGGATTTGCATTCCTATTAATTCTTAGCAGGTTAGTTAAAACAATAGTCATCTATCATTGCATGCATCGCTATTAATAGAATCCAGATTTGATTTGAGTTCATTTTATTCTGGAATTCCATTGTGTTGCTAACAAATGGAAGATAATGATGATGAAGTATAGCAAGAGGACAGTATGTTAATAAGGCAATATGATAAAATGGCAAATGCTTATGTACAAGTGCATAAATATAAAGTCTAACCAGTAGAATGGCTTATTACTTCATTTTTAAGGCTAAGTAAGTCATAGTATTGAATAGGCGTATGTGTAGAGGCGTTTCAACTTTTATTAAGGGATGAAACAAATCAAGGTAATTTTTATTTTCCTTTTGATGCAATTATACTACTTAGAGCTTGAAGAGTCGCCGACTCTCGGCCAATCAATGCCGTATCAAAGGAGTGTAACCAAAATCCTTATTAACATTAATGCATCATGACAAGACAATCAGTTAATGTTAATTTAACTACAGCCTACTAGTACCATATTAGCTGAACTGCTGCAGGAATATAGGAAATAGTGTTTTTATTGTTGTTAACAATAGATCTGGTGGGGAACAATCAACAAGAGCCACGGGCAATTTAATAAAAATTATTCCTGGTCTGCTCTGTGTCTTTGACTTGACAGTCACGTTTAGTTGTTGTTCATATAGTTAAAGATGTGATGTATAGGCTCTTCTCTCTGTCGACACACTAAAAAAAGATGAGCAAAGGTGAGACAAAGTGGCTACTGTCATTTTAATGAATTTTCCGCACTGAGAATTCTTCTCCAACACTAGAAACTTGTAGGCCACTTTTCTATATTATCAAGGAACATTGTACGCATACTTTTATTATCACTATTAATCTGCTTTAGCTTATACTATTATTAAAAAGAATGCTATACATCTCTATTTCCTCTATAGGATTTGTGGTTTTTGGTAGTTCGTCTTGAACATGTGGCTAAATAGTGTGTATGTATGTGGTATTTGTAATTACACACACACATTTCCCTAAGGGATAGGTTATGGTTTCCTTAATAAATAAACAGAAAAAATGTAATTAGGTAGTAACTGTCAGTCCGTATCACACCTCGAGTATAATAATATAACCTAACCTACCGCTTGAGATTAAGGAAAGAGTTTATTGAGAGTATGGAATGAATGTGTGGTGTATTCTTGACATAAATGCAAAGTGATTCACAATCAGAGTAATTGTTCAAGAATTTCTCTTTCCACTGTATTAATGAGCATGGGAAATGAGTTTTTTCCGTCTGCATGCATTTTGTTTGACATGAGAATCATTCACATATATCGAAGTACATCAATCAAAAGTTTTTGCTAAGGTACATGCACCATGCACCTAGGAAAAATCTATAGCATAATATTACCTTTCATGTATACATGGGATACATAGGGCCACTAATGCATGTAATATTAATGTAATGGAGTGTGTAGTTATGCATGAATAGTTTATCTGGGGCAAGACAATGAGTCTTATACAACTGTCTGTTATAATTTAATGGGTAGTTACACATAAACATTACGAATAGGACTACTGGAATATTTTAGTTTAGGGTTCCCTTACCTTGTATCCTCTATTTATCTTTAATTTACTAAATTCCGCTAGTTTTCACCTTAAAAAATTCACAGAAGTGTCTAATAGACTGCTTATAAGTAGATCAGGATTTTTATAGTACGAAATATACCACTCAGAATTTAAGTGTCTAGTGAAATGAGTCCAGTGCGGATGGTTGTTTACTTACAACTTTTATATTGTCAGAAAGAAATAAAGTCACGTAACAGGTATGACTTTAAATGAAGTGAACTTGACTGAATTTTCAGTCTAGTTTGGCCTGATTTGTCTTGACTTAGCTGCATCGTAGTGGATAGAACAGAATTTTCTAAATTGCATTTTGCTGGTACGGACACAATAGAATTCATTGGATGCCTACAATTAAATATAATTGCAACCGAATGTAAAAGTGTTGTTCTAGAAATCCAGCAGAGAATGCAATTTTACTAATCTTTAGACGAAAACGCAAGGGAGATTCTTGAAGCAATTAGCCGAATTTTTTTAGACTCACACTGTAACTATATTTTATTTAGATTACTTTTTTCTATGGTTAGGAACTGTTGTATACTACGAATCCAAGTATGTGTTACTGAGAGTAGTCTGCGAATCTGTGTTTGCTCCTTATGACTGAGTAAACAAGTAGGTAAGCGAAATAGAACTCTGCCTTGTAGTTGTATGCAGCTGTATTATTATTATTATATTCCTCCATTCACTACTGCTACAGATAATTACAGGTGAGCTTTTATATATACCTATAGGAATAGACCCTGTATGTACAGTCGAATCTGTAAAATTGATTGTTAATTCTGAATATGATACAAGTTCAAATATTTCTGACCACACACTCTGTGTAAAGTGAAAATAGTTCAGCAGACCATGGGATACATAAACATATGGGCACGGAATGCATTATAACGCATTTTACTTTGGTGCAGTAGCACCCAATACGTGACTGAATGTTGTGAATGAAATGCTTATGTGGTAACGAAACCAAAATTTTTCAGTGCATTAGTAACACATCTTTGTTTTGAATCATTAACAACACTAGGATTTACTTTAGTGCGGACAGAATCATTTTACGCTCATCCTACCATTGGAAAAACTTGCCTTAAAATTAACTTACTTATGTATGAAAGTAAATTAGCTCGAAACAAAAACATGCACAACAAGTTTAATCAGGTTCAATTTACAAATAATATTCTTATAATCACGTACACAGAGAATCTTCCCTTTCCTTAAACTTATTAGCCATGATAAATCTTTGCACTAACGATACATAGGTATATAATTTGCCTATAATTGCTTTCCCTATACTACAGCAGTAGGCTAATGAGAAATAATTTTGTATCGAGAATACAAATAAGCGTATCGACTGCCTGAATAATTTGTGGACTTTGATTTTACTCATTTAGTGCACTGTCCTTAGTCTTAATTAGATTTTGAATTGTCAAAAGGATAATACTTACCATCAAATTTTCATGAAATTGATTTTTGTGCGACTCATATTAGGATTTAAGAAAATGTTTATTGATCTTCATAGCCATGTCCGAAGCCGCAAAAACGGAAAACAAATAAAGTAATACTGTTTTTGTACAATCTGTAAGCAGGAAATTCAATGTACCGAGACTAGAGACTCATAAGTCAAATATTCGTGTTAGAGTTTGTAATTTGGGATATGAAAAACGATGGTTGTGTACGTGAGTCAATTTAATTGTTTCCTTGATACACATTGAAAAGGGTACCAAGGATGTTCCGTTGCACAAGCTGCCTTAGATATTGGCGTGCAAAAGAGGGACAGCTTTTAATTTGGAAATAATTTGGAAACCAACAGTTGAATCATAGTCATTGGAGACTTGTAGTGAGATGCTTCGGTCTAATTCTACGTAAGCAACTGTAAGCGGAAAACTCTTATTTAACAAACAATAAGTAATGAGATCAGTGGTTATTGTCTTAAGAGTAAGGAGTCGACTCTCGGGGGACACTCACTCTAAAATCCATTCAAATTGCAATGAGTAGTGTGTGTAGCAGCTATGTATGTAAAAAGGTGCAGACAAGTTGATATATATCTGTAGGAGACTGAGTCAATGCTTATAAGATTGACTGACATCAAAATTCACTTTTTCCCCTATTGCCTACTCCTTTACTACAGTATCTGAGATAGAGATAGTTGTACTGTGTGTGGTGTGGTGAGATAGGAATCTTCATGCTAAATAATGGGGTTAAGATCCGTCACGGAAGGTTGCCTTGACTTAACTATCGACTCGAGTAGAGCAAAAAGCAAGCCGTAGTGTAGTAGCTTCAACTGACGATGTATCCATACAGATTCACATATATTATAGCTAGCTACAGAATCCTTCTCATACTATTTTACTGTCATGGTCGCAAATGTACCGTATGCTCCATTCATGCTATATCCGACTCTTTTCATTTCTTTTCAGAATAGGTTAAGTAAATGCACATATTTTTATGTATATTTCAGATATTCACCATTGAATTAAATAGCTGTTACATATTATTATAGTACAGACACTTAAAATACTACAAGAGAGCGTAATTGTGATGGGAAGTTGTCTTTCCGATAATTGATGGCACTTTTTAAGTACTTATGGACCTGCGTGCATAAATTCTGCATTCTGTTTAATGCACTACTTACATTAAACTCTGTACACATGCACACACAGTAGCAGAAGAATCAAGGAAATTATATGTTAATGCATTTAGCAAACACAGATTTATTTATTACTTGCATTTAGGTAGGTAGGTGCTAATATTTTTAATGTGAAATCTATGTACATTTACTATACGAAACTAAATTTTAAGCATAATGGATATGTGTAGGGGTAATGTTTATTCAGAATGAGTGCAGTTGGCTTTTAAGTGTTTGTTTCTGCTGCTTTTGTCTAGTTATCTCCAAGCTGTCACTCTTTTACCACTGGCATGCAAACGTTAGTTGTCTGTATCGGTAGACTACGCTTTGAGTAAAATGTTAAGGCAAAACAAATCCTACTGTATCTAAACTTTATTTGAAAGCATTTAATTTGACATAGGTAAATTAAATAAATCACAATAGCCTCAGCTCCTAAAGCGAAGATACTTTTCTTTGACGGAAATCTATTTCCCATGCAATAAACCACATTCACAACTCCTGAGCATGCAAAGATGAAAATGTTCTATTGTTGTCTCAAATGGCCAAAATAGAATTTCTGTTATTTACTTGTGTTTCTACGATTGTGCTAAACTACGAAAGGCACCCTACCGTTTTTAAAGCTTCTGCAACAAATTTTTGTTTTTCATTTCTTAAAATCAGCACTACCTCTAAACCCCTAGCGCAAAACATTTATCGTAATACACCCTGTGTCTTTAAGAACATTTAATATTTAATCGTCATTAATTATGGAATATCTTCCTTGGGATATTATGGCATATTACTTGCCATAATATAATTACTGATGCTATATGATAAACTATTTATAATGAGATTTAATTTAGACACTTTTGGTATTTTTACCAGTTTCTTCATTATTGAACAGTATCGATTGCCGATTAGGTTTCTTCAGCAATAATTCCAGAAAATAACATTTCCATTCCTATTCAAATAGTAATTCTTTCAGGAACAGGATTTATGAAATTCCGAATCCAGGACGTGCATAATTTAAAGCATAAAGTC
This sequence comes from Tomocerus nigrus, assembly GCA_019776505.1. Classification (NCBI taxonomy): domain Eukaryota; kingdom Metazoa; phylum Arthropoda; class Collembola; order Entomobryomorpha; family Tomoceridae; genus Tomocerus; species Tomocerus nigrus. The sequence goes on along the minus strand of JABASI010005295.1, from coordinate 6,193 downwards.
TAGGTCCACGGAATATGATTACAGGTTTATAAATAATTATATATTTATATAAATTCCAAGACGTAGCAAGAGCAAATGTATACATAGTGTAAGGCACCTATTGTGTTTACATATCTACGCCAGGAATAAAAGGAGTCTGATTGTGAAGCAAGTGTAGGACGGTTGTACTAATAAGTTTCGTAAACGGAAAACAATTGCTAATAATGTGCATGCCTTAAATAAGTCCTGAGACTATTAGTACAGGAATTACAAAAACCTAGCTAATTAATTGTCTGGATTGTGTTGGTTTATTATTGGTGGAGTATGAAAATCATTTCCCCATTTATGTGCAGATACGTACGTAGGTCTAATTTAGGTAACCACTAGCTCTGGCTATTTGCAAATACCTCAATTAGCTATAATATAGGAAAGGCTATGAGTTTATTGTTAGCATTGTTGTATGTGTGTGTGTAAGATTGTCTATAAAGTTAATTCAAGTGAATTGGTTATCGTAGCCTAAGATATACATAACTCGCAAAAGTGTATACCTAAGTATAGTTGCCTTGCCTTGGAGCGCTAATCTTTTCTCTTAAATACTTTTCTTTTTGCATTGGATCTTGTAGAAATTAATGCTCTATAAACTTCCCTTGACTGGTTTCCTTTGACTTACATTACTACATTCTGTTATTCTCTCGTTTTACTTTTCCTCTTTTATTCATATCAATTATTGTACAATTTTTCTCGTAAATCAACTAGATATCTTATATATATGAATTATACTCACGTTCCTTAGCTCATATTATTGAAGCACTTCTAAAAATATAGCAAAGTTGTTCTTTTCCTCTTTATGTGCATCCTCAATTTTACAGAATGCACTTTGGCAACTGTGTCTACTGTCCATAAATCTAATTCCTTCCTTTTTATCACTTTCTGTAGCACACATTTGCAGTAGCTTGTCTTAATTGTTACGAATTATTATTATACATGTCGTAGGTACCTACATACTAGTATAAGCTATTTATTTTCATTTTATACTGTTTCTCAAATGCGTATATTTCTAGCCAGGTTGCACGATATATGAAAACTGTTGATTTTCCTATCAGGTAGCTATAATTTGACTTAATTTGCGGATCTGTTGCAGGGCTGTTTGAGGTCAGGCAGAATTGAACTTTGATAATAGAAAATCATAGGGTTAGATACTTTTGGTTGTTGGTAAACTGCTAATTTGTAGGCTTTCATGATATAATAGAATTGTACAGCAAGTGAAGATGTAGGAGCAACTGAGCTTTTAGGGATGATACACATTGTACCGGCAGAGAGAGAGAGAGAGAATCCTCAGGTAGATTTCCTATTGTTTTCAGCCTTCATGGACTAACTGAACTACTGAGTAGAAGCTGACAGATTAGTCATGAACCCGTTTAGTTCCTCTTATTCATGAAAGGATTTTGAACAACAGGTGCATGTATCTACTCAGACTCTGACTGTCTCCAAATAAAACGGCTCATAGTATGCTAAGATACAGGGTGAAGATTAAAATTGAACAAGGAAAATTCATTGGTTAACAATAATTGGCTTTTAACTTTTGGGAAACTGACATGTTTATGTTATGTTAACGAACAGTTGATTAATTAAGGATAGTTTGATGTTTATTATTAAAATCATTTATTCATTTCACAACAAAAACTCGAGAGAATCTATTTAGGGTAAGATAGAAGAACCTTGAAAGAGACATTGTTGTAGTAGAAGAGGTGCAATGGAAAAGAGTTTTCGTTTCAGATACCTACGAGAACATATAATATGCATGCAAATGTGTAAAATATCAGTTAGTATAATGTATTGGGGTCAAGCGATCTGACGCGATGCTGAAATTGGAAAGAAACTCAATTTGCTCAAGAGTTGAGTTGAGTTGACTTGGCATGGCTCATGATGGCACTTTTTTACCTGAAGACAACATTTAACATTTCATGCAGTGCATTAGCACCAGAACCGGCCTACCTTCACCTTTTCCTTGCAGATGGCTAACAATAAGGATCACTATCCTATCTGCACTCGTAGTCAATAAAAGATACGACAGAACTTACGATTCATTGCATGAGGAGGAGGAGGAAAATGAATGAAATCTTATATTCTCACTAAATAATCTACCTACACATAATATTATTATATCCTTACAATATTGTACTATATAATATTATCATATCCTTATCATTCTGTACCGGTGGATCTGTAACTGACTATTCTACGGATAACTCTATAGGTAATAATATAATGGTCATTAAGCTATAGCTTTATATTTATTATGGGAGAATGTTTACCTATATAATTTGTAAAGCATGTAACGAAATTCTCGTCCAGTCCCAGTCTGCTCGTGTAAAATGGTGTGGTAATATCTTTTATCTCTCTCTCCTCTCATATTCTCTACATTGACAATGAAATCAACTGTGAACGAAGTAATCTCTATCTATCTACGATATACGAACCTTTTGGACATTGACTCAGACATTCTAATAGTTAACATTTAGTCGGTCAACTGTCTTGACTCGGAATACGCAACATTTTTACTCGCTCGATCTCTTACTTACATTTTACTTCTTATATGTTTACAATTACTTTGCACACTGAGTATGCACACAGCTACTACTTACTCTCGTGACCATATATAATAATAATATGCATTTATTTACTATATTTTCTGTATCTACACATTTGTGTGCTGAACATTAGCCATTCGACTTGCCTTAGACAAATTGATCAATCCTGCCTTGTTAATTTGTAAGTAACTTTGGGTTGGATATGTATTTTCTGATGGGTGTACTGAATCTTTAATCTGGTCAGTATGTTGACGTTGCGCGAGACACCCGTTTGACTGGAATTATATTTCTGAACTTTGATAAATTTTGCCATTCACCTTTACATCTAAATGCAAATAAATGCATAGAGACTGGATTGGGATTGAATAGCTTCTCAAGGTTCTCAATGCTAAATACATTACTACACAAAATGTTCGGCCACATTTCGAAATCCTATTTTCAGGAGCAAGTCTCACGTTTTCATAGTCGATATCTTTGAATGTCTGGGTGAAGTTAGACATTAGTATTCAAATTATACACTTTTGCCGAATTAATGACTGAAACGTTTACTGCATCTGCTTAAACTCATAATTTAATTGTCTCACGACCAATGAATCAAGGGCTTTGTGCAATATTTTGACCTTTATAAAATACCCGTATCATTAACAGCACTTGCTGAATTAATTCACATACTTTAAAGATTAATCATAACATAAATTCAAACAATTAGGTATGCTACTTTTTATTATATCATAATAATTGCAGTTTTTACCATTGTCTCATATTATACATACGTATAGGTACATCACGTCGTAGGTACTTAGCAATTTACGTAGAAACCAGACATTTCAGATTTCTCTCAAGAAGCACGTATTTTCTCCAACGATTCCTATGCACTAAAGCAGATAAGCTAACATAACGAATACTGTAATTGTCTTGCAATAATATTAATTAAACGTCAGCTTTGAAGAATCAAATCCAGTTTGGCTCAAGTCCAGTCATTCCATATAAATATCCATTCTAGTGAATGTCCTCTCATGTCATGGCCTTATAGTATAGTAGCTCAACTAACTATACAAACTTTAAAAGGAGACGGACGCAGCTAATGAGAGAAAATGTGCAAAATATTCACCTAAAAAATACTAGTTCACTAGCACTAGTTTGAAAATATGAGACACAGCTTTTTATTCTAATGCTAAACTTAAGTTGTTACATTTACCTACCAATAATGAAGTGAGCAAACTACTTACGAATCAAATATTGTCATTCACACATGGCATGTACATATGTCATGAAAATTCCACTACCAGAGTAATCATACTTAGAAAAGAAAAATATTTTTTACATACCTTGGACAATACGGATCCAAATTAATCAATATCTGTCTCACTTGAATTTATTTAAAAATAAAACTGATCACTTTAAAGTTTCATCCAAATCCGGGTTTTAAGACAGTAATTTAACGAAAGATGCATTAAAGAAGAATTAGGCACTCGGAAAAAATTAATCCAAAATTAAAACTGAGAATGAAATCCGTTGCACTATAATATCAAAAATTGTAAAAAAAATCTCAATAAATATTGCACACAGAGAGTAGAAATTCTATATGTATACACTTGTGTAGATTAATGTGTGTAGGGATTAAAGCCTTTCGACTTCTATATCTAATTTCTAATGTTCTTAATAGAAATTTCTTTTTTGAAGGAAATAATTCTTAAGTTAGACAGAGTAGTGTTTAGTGGCGGCACCCGTAGCTAAGTACACGTTGAGATTGCATTGCCGAGCGAGCAAGTAGTAAAAAGAGAGACAGCTTTGCACTGAACACTTGGCTTTAGAATTCAGACAGAGCCTTTCTTTCAACCTGCTCTATGTATGTTCTGTGTTGGCTTGAGATTATCGCTCTAACAGGTACCTACTGAATGTTGGTACCTTTAAGTTAAGGATATCTTTTACTATTGTAAATGTGTGTGTGTATGACTGTCTCTCTATGTGTTCATTGCACAGGACGAACCTCACTCGGCCACTAGAACCACAACACAACACAACAACCAACTGTGAATAGTCACATTCAAATTGACTTCACTCACTCAATCTATGTTAATGTTTAGATTCTATGCAGAAAGACGAGAGCTTTAGATGGGGATTCTCACCTATGAATAAAACCTCTTTCTTCTAAGCTGATCTTATTCTTATCCCAAAAGATATTTGTAGGATGTTGGCTCAAGGCAAGATACGTCATCTCATCTCTCGATGACTCTTTATATTATTACACCCTGTCACTCAATACACACACCTTTCCTATACACAACAAATTATTTTTACATTTTAGTCTCCACAGGAAGAATCATTTACAATCACCTGCACCCTGCATGTAGTCATGAATCATGAAATTCTATTTTTCTACCTGCATTCTAATTAGCACAATTAAAATTTGCGTTATTAACTGTCTATTTATATCCTATTCTTATGCATAACCAGTTAATTGTGTCATTGTTTGATTTTCTCTAAGTGTTCTTCGGAATTATCATTAAGGAATATAAACGCGCAGAAAGTCTTAGAAATTATGACTATGAGTTTACATAATAAATACGATTATGAATCCGCTTCCATTTGTGTCTACTTAACTAGGCGTGTAATTTTATGCATAGGTAAACAATAAAGAGATTACCTACCACCATCTCTAATAGTGAATGTACTAAAGATTTTCACCTTTTTGTCTGGAAAGTCCTGAAGAGAGTGGAATCTTCAGATAGAAGAGGCCACTTATAAAAGCCATCGGTAAACAAACTCTGTGCCACTATAATCTCAACCTGTGTTTACTATGTAATTGCATTCGAAGAAGCGTTTGTCCCAATGACGTAAGTGTCTTCCCTTGTTGCATAAGGAATTTTATCCTAGGATTACAAGGAATTTACGATTTGTTAATGGAGCGGAGACAACGGTCTGGTTTTCCCAAAGATTTTCGGCATGTCTTTACCCTATACGCAGGTTAATTTCTTTTATAAGCCCCTTGATGAAAAAAATGGGAATTTTACTGGATCTCTCATGGAAAGTAGATTGCTAGCGGAAAAACACGGATCATAGATCTGCATCCAATAACTAATGGACAAGGAAGCATTTTGTGCGTAGTAAAACTAGCAGTGGACATAAAAGACTTATTTTACAATCGTCATCGTCACATCCATTTAAGGCCAAAAGAAATTCGAGAATAACAAACCAGGGACTATAAATTTTAATTACGGATTGTGCAATCTAATCTTACCATTTATTTCTTAAAACCCTGAATTACACTTGAATACTGAAACATTGCAAAAAATTTATTACGTAAATGAACTTGGAAAAGATTCATTGGAGGTGTTCAGGACACCACATCATCATTAAATCTTATTTGTTTCTAATTATACATGTATACCATTGCATATTATTTGACTGGACCCAATTTGCAATGGAAAATACATTTAGTTTTTTTAGTAGGCTATAACTTTGCCTTCTAACGCATAGGTACCTTGAATTTTTCATATAGATATTAGTAGCATTGGCAAGCTTTTAAGATATGTGCAATTGGGTATCCGGAGAACCCGAATATATGATTTCGTATATAGGGGTATGGAGAAATCGTATCTGCGTGTGGAGAGATCGTATGT
>JABASI010005294.1:0-12526 GCA_019776505.1 Tomocerus nigrus | reverse complement strand
GCGCTCAATTTGCCCCAAAAAGGCAAAAAGGCAAAAAGGTACCTTTTTGCTCATTTTGATAGGCAAAAAGGTAAGCAAAAAGGCAAAACGGCAAAAAGCCAAAAAGCTGCCTATTCGATGCCCTGTCTCCAGCATCTAATAATTTATTGATAATTACATAAAAAGCTATGCAGCAGTGCATAGACCTTTGAAACGGATTAAGCCTTAGGAAATGAGCAGTGAGAGCATTGCTAGCTATTTATAAACTTAAGTCTGTGGGTTGAATTTAAAAAGAATGAATGAAATTAGGAGTGTGAATTAATTGTTAAGCAAAGGTGAAATGTGGTTTTCCTTGGCAGTTTTCCGTTTGGGAGTGAATGGGAACAAAAGCGTGAAAGTGGGTTTGACTTTTGCCAATTAAATTTTAAAGAAAGGGAAGAGAAGGAAGATTGAGTTAAGTTGGAAGATGTAATTCGGGGAATTGAGTTTTTCCACTGCCTTCAATTGAATTGTACAAGTTGTTTTGAATGATGTCCCTCCTTGCTTATTGTTGGAGAACTCCTTTCGGCAAACTATTTCTATCTGCTGTGTGCGTGTGTGTGAGTGTCTCTTGCAGCTCTCACTCTTTGCGTCGTTAGCAGAGCTAAGTGGCTACACAGAGAAGAAGTAAGTCCCTGAACTTCTTATGGGGGGAGAGAAAGTCGTCTCAGAAAATTCCTCCGTTCCAAGTTGGAGAAAGGTGAGCTGAGGATATTTGGCAGAGGGTTGTGGAGAATTGACTTTTAAAGTCTGACAGTGTAACATGGCAGTGGTGATGGAACTAATACAGTTTGAAGATGAAGTGGAGTAATCTACGAGGGAAGTGAACTGGAGTCGGGTGCGGGCATCCTGCAAAAGAGAGAAAGAGAGAGAGAGAAAGAGAACTAAGCTGTGTCCCAGCCGAGGACGGGAGTTGTGAGAGTAAGTGAAGTGAGTCGGAGGATTTTACAGTGGATGGATATTTCTTCCGGTGATATATTTTCAGGATTGACTGGATGTTCTTCTGTTGAGAGGAGCTCATGTATAATAGACTACAAAAGCTCATAAGTGAACATGGGCTAACTGCCTAGCTACTCACAGATCTGTAACGTAAACGTATGTAAGTTTAGGAGTGAAAACTTTATTTTACATCTCTGTCTTGTTGGTTGAGTGCGGGAGTTAAAGCTGGACGAGAGTTAAACACTCATTCCGATAAAATAGCAACTTTTTCTATTCTCTCCGCCAAACTACAAAAACGTTCTACTTATTCACGACTCTGCAGCATCAGGATCGGGCGGGATGTACCTAGAGGTATCTATAATAATAACGGCAGCTAGCTTATACGACAACCCTCCCTGCCCCAACAACCAAACTTTCCACCGAACTAGACAAAACTGTCTGTGATGGGAAGCAAGGCGGGGGAATATCCTTGCTCAACTTGCCCTGGCCAACTTCCTAAGCTCCTCTCTCCTGGACTTTCTCTTTTTCTCTCGCTTTCTCCACTGGCCTCCATGCATCGCCCACTCTCACAGCACTGCAATTGCAATGGAGCTCTGGCTCTTGTCATGTCCTACTCCTGTTTTATGCACTCACTCTCCATTCCAGCATCTCCTCCGCCTACACAATGCCTACTTACTTTCCCTTCCTCACAGAATAACATTCCCTATAAACACTTCCGCATCCCTTGACCAGCTATACGAATATTATCATTATCCCTCCACTTGATACCTACTCCCACTACATCCATTATTTTACATAATATCTGCAGTCTATTCTCAAAAAGTTAGGCTACAGGAAGAGTCTCTTAGGCCGCTATAGTTGGGCCTATTTGCAAATGCTTCTCATACATACTTTCACCTTGCTCGTTTTAAGCGGGAATCATTGTTATGAAATATAATATCATGTTGATATTAATTACAATACAGATGTTGTAAATTCCTGCTTACTTTTTATAGTATCCCTGTCTGAATTTCAGTAGTGTAATAAGTATTGCGTCGTTAGTATAAATTGAATTAAAATTTTGGGGGTCTTATTTCAATGTAAATGTTTATTTTTGGCTTAAGATTAAATAACCCCTCCTGTAGCATCTTATGATTGTCTTTTATTGGATTTTGCCTTTGCGTAGGGATTTACTGTGAACATTTGGATTTAAATCCAGCATTACTGTAGACATTATATAATCATAATAGAGTTGAAAACTGTGTTTCGACTTTTAAGAGAGGAAGCTTTCAGATCTATGTTGTTGTTGTAAGCCGTCAGTAGTGTGCATTGTGGTTTATTATTAGAAGAAATTGTTATACGTTGATTAGTGGTTTATTTACTTATGGCTGTGTAATTGTGAAGCTAAGTGGACAGAGTAGCTACTTGAACATTCCTATTTGTAGCTTGTTTTGTCATGGCGTTTGGCAATTTCCTTGTAGCTCAGTCTGTTTGGTTCGTCTGCCGTTCTGGCTTGCAGATAAAACGTCTTTTGGCTCACTCAGATTATCCTCTTCAGTTTTCTATGGCACTGCTTGAACTTATTTTTACATTCTGGAGATCCAGACAGAAGGATTGTAGTTTAGTTGTAGTCTGATGCCATAAATGGTCGTATAGAACTATAGTGGAATCACTTAGCTTTCTTTTCATAGACATAGAGTTTTTTCGTCCTGTGGTGACTTGGGTCACTTACTATTAAAAGTCGTATAATATAATATATATATATATATATAATATAACTACTTTTACATTAGGAATGTGTGTAGAATTTGAAAAAAGTACATTTACAGTTTGTTGAGTCGCTATAGAGGCTGTTTACTTATTGGTAATTCTATTTGGATTCTTTGGCTTGGCCAGAAGATGTTTGTAATAGAAAAGGGAAGTGTGGATAGTTGAATCAACTGAAAAAAATACAAGATCTCTTTTGAAGGTTTACACGTTCGCACTTAAATTCCTACATCTTACAGAGAGAACTTTCTTCTTTGGCAATTGTGTGTGTGTGGAACAAGGAATCCCGTAGTACTTTAAAAGAAATGACATTTCTGTTTTACAGTGAGAAGATTGTATTGTAAAAACTTATTTAGCCAACAATAGTTTCCAACCAATGAACATAATTCTGGCATTCCAATCCAACGCCCTAAATAATCCATCAGACGAAGTCGGTGGGGAGAGATGTGGAAAATACAAGAAATTAGCTCATTCTTGCTGTAGGTACTCATTGAGAATTCTTTTTTGAATAGGAGGGATTCCAAAACTTAATGAATATAAAAGCTAAGTAGTATTTATTCTGCAGAATGTGGGACAAGCTTCGAACTTTCCCAGAACGCACTATGCTATTCTACAATAAAAAAAGTTTCCGTCGAAAGATTAGGTTTTGTGTTTGTGTGAACTTCACAAGTTGATACACAGAAAATATTTGTATTGAAGAAAGTTGGTTTGAGTTCCTATTTATTAGCTAGCATTGCTACTTACTTTGCTACTCATAAATACTTGGCGGAGGTCGGAGAACAGAGCTGTAAAAGTGAAGAACATGATCGAGAGACGTCGTAGCGGGATGTACATGGATGTCGATGTGGAATTGAATAGAGTGGCCCACTTTCACTCGACTACTACTAATAGAGCTAAATAGAGTAATTTCAGTTTTTGTTGGTTTTCTTGCTCCACTGCTTTCACTTACTTACTTTTGCTTGGCTTTGGCATTGTGCAGACGACTCTCTGGCCTCCTTCTTCGCCTCGCCCGTATATTCCTCCTATGGTCAAAGCACTTAATAGACTTTTAATACGACACGGAAACTTACGTCGCAACAGTGACTCATCAGCCGACGGAAGATAAACAATAGAAATAAGAATAGTGCCCCATTTCCCCGACCCACTGTCTTTTTCCCGGAAATCTCACGTAGACATCTCACATCAACTCTTTTTAGCATCGAATAAACGGATCCCATTTATGATTCATATAAAAACACAATGAGATTCAAGAAACTTTGAATTTGATTAAATTACTTTATCTCCAATCTTTAGCATTCTTCCTGAAAATGTCACAAAAACAAAGTCCTTTCTTAGTGCATTAGGCAGGTATGCTCCTTTTCGCTCCATTTCCCAAAGTTGCTACTGAGAAATAAGAGGTCAATTGACGATTATTGAAAGTGGGACAATAGTCAACAGATTCTACGGGGAACACAAACTAGTCCATAGAAAAGGCTTTTCGGACCTTAAAATTGTAAATATTAATTTTCATAATAAATAGCATTTATTAGCATAATCAAAAAATGTTCTATGCGAATAAAAATCCCAGCTGAAATAAAATCCCCGGGTGGTTAATGTGAATATCACAGAGGAAACAATATAATTTCCAATTTGCGTTGGCAAAAATGACTTCGTGCATCCTTCAGTGCCGTGAAAATGGGCGAAAGAGTCCCAGGTCAGGATTCCAGACATTGGGAAGCCATGCAGAGAAAGTTTAACAAACAATTCACTTCACATTGCATAGTAGTTGTAGAGCGCATACATTTTTAATGAGTTCCATGAATATTTCTGCATCATGAACAATATTCTATTTAAGTAGGCACTTGGTTATAATGTAATAATGTCTAAATCTACATGTCCCTATAAACTCCCCCATAAAACTCTACATTTATAGGTGCATGATGTAGTTAAGGATGCTGTGTGCATTAGCTTGCATTACTACATGTGCAATAATGGTCGAAACAAATGTTATAGTAATTTATTCAGTATTCCTCTCTTGTTCCTCTCCCTTTACACATTCAGAGGGTGGAGGATTCTGCATATTTTACTTGTTTTCCAGTTATAGCTCGCTGTGTTTATCGGATGGACACGAGAGTTATAGGGCAGTGTGTAACAGTAGCTTAGCTCCATGTGGGACATTGCAAGTAAATACAGAACAGAGCTACTCGAGCGAATATACAGAGAGATTTTTTAAATTTTACCACAAAACTTTCTCCATGCAAATCAAATTTCTCTATATCTGGCATAAGTTGGTCACCAAAATTATTTTCAGGCTTTCAAATTAAACTTTCACCTTGAGGAAAGTTTTGTGAAATTTTTTTTGGTGAGCCACTTATGCAAAATAAAAAATTGTAATTTACACTGGGAAATAATATGAAAAGGGAAACACGCTATGGAAAAATATAAAACTCATCCTGTATTTGTGTCTCTGCTGACCAACGGGAGGACGCAGTGGACTCATTACATAATGTGTGTAGAGAAAAGGAAAGCGGAGCAGAAGGTACTTTCTCCGTTCGTGAGTTGAGTGGTTGAGGGAATGTGGAGTAGTAGTACGGCAGGAGAATGTAGATTTATCTCCGGCCTCTCCTCTCCCTATTTCTATGCACATACATATAAGCCATTAAAAGCGACCGCAAGACGAGACTTGACAGGCAGATCTCGCAGTCACGACTGTCCATTAAGTTGACCTCAATTGTTCCAGTTCAATTCCACTGCAGTCCAGTCACACTACTCACGCTCCACCACATATGCAAACCAAACACTAATGTTTTCACTTTCTCCCATCAAATACACTTTCCTCGTGCATCTACAGCCCACAGTCTCGTTCCACTGCCTTTCACGCCATATGCATTTCCACTCCCGAACTCTCAAACTACAACTAACGACACATCTAAGCCCATCAAATCTCTTTAAGGCTTCTAAAATAATGCGTCACTTCCCACTTGGACACTAATATTGTCAGATATAGCAAATAACTCTTTATAAGTTTACACCACCATTTAGCTAATACTATCCTTCGTAGGTATATCACCAATGTAAGTAGATTTAGGTAAGTGCGTGTGCCATGTACACGTGTACGAACTCTTACTTTCCCTTGCGATCACACTAAATGCACCAAATGGAGATTATGATGAAAAATGTTAAAGTTAATGAGGGTATAAAGGATATGTATAAATGGATCAACATTATCTGTTGCAGATAGGCATTGAATTTCATTTTCTGCTGTAGGAGAACACCTTTCTGGATGTAGTATGGGTAAAGCTAAAGTTACGGAATTATATTATAGTTTTATGTATTTAGAGCGGAAATGATGCTATATGTGTTCAGTATGCTTTTCTGTGCGGATATTGTGGAATATTCACATGCGTACGAGTGTGCATTGGTGAGTGTTGTGGTTTGCGTGAGGGCAAAGTCCTGTATTGAATGGCAGTGATAAAGAATGAAGAGCAAGATGATGGTAATGATGATGATGTCGCTGCATGGCATTGCTTAGTTTCGTCTCCTTTGATAATGATGAGTGGAGGCTGAGAAGGAGTTGAAATCGTCGCATGGCGGCTACTGGAGGATGACATGTTGTCCTCGGCTATTTATTATTAACCTATAGAGCGAGAGAGAACGCGAGAGAAGGTGCGGGGAAAGTCTCCGATTTGTATCAGCCTGTCTGTTCGTTAGGGAGAAAGTGCTGAGTCGGCTTAAGCAGGACGTAGGATACTTTAGGAAATTCATGACGGACTGACAATGAATGAGAGGCGGGAGAGAAAGAAGGCGGGTGGACCGTATCGCTAGTCACTTATTAGCAAAGCACTCCCTCCTCTCCAACAATCCAAGAATCAGTCGACTTTTGTCTTCTGCTGAAGACAAGACAAAACTCTGATCTAATGCTCCATCCGCTCTTTGACTTTCACTCGCTCTCCACTTCTCTCCCAAAGAAAGAGTGGCAGGAGCTGAAGATAAGTAGAGAGAGGATGCTCTTCGGAAGAGATAGTAGTAGTAGCTAGGTGGCTATAGAGACAGAGAGAGCTCTTAGGCCATTAGTAATAGTGGGAGAGAAAGGGAGCTGCTGCTGGGGCCATTCTCTTCGGCATCGACGACTCTAAGTAGCTTTCTCCACTCTCAGAGTCTCACAGAATGAATAGCTACATATTTTAGTAGGTGGATGATGTTGATAGGAGTATTAGAGGGCCCTCCGTGTTTGTTAGAGGCAATGATATGATTCATTTCACACGAACTTTGAGGGTTTCAAGCTGGAAATGTCAGGGAAATGTCAGAAAGACCATCCACAGCTGCAATCATGAAGCTACTATTCATCCCAGCCACTTCTCTTTTAGATATCTTCCCTTTTATTGCGTACAATCCTCCTACTTAACGTTTACTCGCCTATGAGCAAGACTATTTTTGTTTAGAGACTATCTACGTCCTCCGATCGTATTTCTCTGTCTCTCTCTCACTCGATACTCCTTTCTCCGCACATCTATACTGTTATTAGCCACTGCTGCCCCTCTTCCCTCACTATTATTATTACACGGCCAGATTATACTGTCCTTTCCTCGCTCATTCTTCTATTTTTCTGTTTATTGTCAGTCACTGAAAGTTCAAAAGCTTCTTTACTTTCTCCAACAAACGGACGCCGAACCTAAGGCCAGACGCAGCAGATACACAAATACAATGCCCTGCATTTATTACAAAAATATCTTTCGGATATTTGATTACTCAGCATTTGTGCACAAGAACGCAGACTCATCTACAACCCAAACATCATTGCAATTGTCACTTTGGCATGCTCAACCCAATACCCAAAGGCTGCCCCACTTTTTCATGACATATGCACAATTACTCGACACAAACATTTTACAAGAAGCTTTTGATTTTAGCCCGATCTCAAAATACTAAATAACTAACTGGGCATTTGAGAGTCTTATAAGAACTATTAGCTTCCTGTCCTAGTTTTTGACACTCTTTTATAAATATCTTGTTTTAGGCGTTAGAAAATGAATGGGTGGAAAGCGAACTGTAATAATAAATTCCAATTAAAAATAATGAGAACGGTATCGAATTAAAAACAACAGATACCTACGTAAAATATGGCAATAATATTTGATAATATTATTCATTCCAACAATCGAATAACAATTTACTCTTTAGCATAGTCAGGTTGTGGAGCCAGACACGACATGTCCAAGGTGTAAAATAAAATGTGATAATGAGGCAACATTTTTGTATCGGAAAATGCGTCTAAAGCAGTTTCGTAAACGCGCTGTATGAGAATTTGCAAATAACAAATGACGGAATTGGAAATCGTTTTAATTGAGTAAACGTTACATGCATGACAATGTAAGTGCACAATTTACCATTAAAGTATACCTAAAATTAAATCTTTGATATACATATTATCGCTAGACTTGGAGAGCTATACCTATATCCTTCCACCCTGCACCTATTGGACTTTGTAAAGCTATGCCTTGACTCAAGTTCATGATGTCCATCAAAAGTCAATAGAACTAAAATTACTTACTTACTTGACTTATCAAAAGAAGTAGCCTTCACAAAAGTGTCAACTCCCTATTTGCGTTAAAGAAAAAAATTTGCTCTTTGTAATTTCGATTAAGCAAATGCTTCGAGGTTTTCTAGGATAATATTATTTAGGCAGATTGTGATTTCACTGTATTTGCATAATTCTGATCCTGACTGCTTTTAGACGCTTTATCCTCCAACCAATATTTGCTGAGTAGAAAGTAAGTAAGTATACCTAGTCTTCTTTCCTTCTATGATTAAATTCATAACAACAATAGCAATTTATTTTAATTCTATTGAATCTGCTAAATGTTGTTTACAGTATTAATACATATTTATTTCCTTTCAAATCGTCTTCCAAATATTGAAAGAGATAATTAATTTTTGCTTCTGCTGAAATATAAATAAGAAATTGAAATACAAATAGGAAAAAACTGATAACTCTATGTAACTTTGAAGAAACAATTTTTGGATCAAGATATATGTGTCACTAATAAAGCATCGACAGACGTCACTAACTTCCCAGTTCCTATATAGAAAATCCTTACTTAGCTGGTATGTGAAATCGGTAGTTGACTTTTTTGAATTGTTTAGCAGTAGGTGATTGTAGCAATTCTAAATAGTAATTAGGTGTCCTATATTAATTTAGTGCTGAATGTGTAGCTTTGTAGTGGGACAAGCAGGGAAATGTCAAGTGACCAAATGGAATTGGAGACAATTTTTTCGGAAAGTCTGAATTGACAAGAATGAGAGGACATTGTTGAGCGCGGGAGGTAGTTGTTGTGGTGTGGGAGCGGAGGATGTTGAGACAGTTGTGTGTTAGTCAGTGCACAATAAGTTTGTGTTGTTTGTTGTAAAGTTGTGTTTGAAGAAGAGTGCTGGAGCTGTCTGGTCGAATCTCTTTTGGGATGAGGAGTAGAAAAGGAGTTGGAACTTGAGTCAGTTCCCCATCCCTCAGCAATGGCACTGAGCAGAGATGAATTGAAAAGATTTCAGTTTTCTTTTTTGGGAAGAGGAGTTCTATTGACTTGACGGCTACAACTACAACATAACAGTGTACATTTCTATAGTCCTCTCTCTGCTCGACATAAGTGAATGGTACATGCACTTCTCGGATCTCGATCGAGAGACTTGTAGTTTGTAGACTCTTCTTTTCTCCTCTCCTTCCTCTCTACTTAGATAGATAGAGCCCGGGTATTTAAACTATACAGGAATCTATTCTGCATTGTATTTGAACGTTGGTATAGTTAAATTGAAAAAGTAAAAGTAAAGCTTTGCTTAGCTTTCTATTTTCTTTGGTTTGATTTTGACTGGGCTGCTTTGGGTGTGCTCTGAACAACTGATCTGTTTGTCTACATGGCCCAGTCAAGTGAAGAGAGAAGGAACCAGTTTTCTCTTTTATTATATTCTGCTCATCTTCATCTGAGTAAGTAACTAAGTAAGTAGCTAGGTCGCTAGTAGCGACTTCTGTGTCCTTGTAATAATAAATATATACTTCCACTTATGTAGCCGTATGAGGAGTCTTTCAGCATTTAAACAGCGCCCATAGAATTCCGAGAAAGTATAAGCAAGATGCATGAGACAGAGAGAGAGAGAGAGAAAGAGAGGGAGAAAGTTGGAGGCGGGCTATATGCAGGCGAATCTTGACTTTTCCTTTGGTGTTGTAAACTGTAAACAATGTAAACAGTATTTGATTTGACTGGGAGCTGTTTGTTTAAAGGAAAAGGTATAGACGGACGGGATGAGAGGATTCGATGAGAATGTTGACTGTTTGTAGCTGGCATGTATTTCTCTGTATTTATAGAGAGAGAGAGAGGGAGAGAGAAAGTGAGTGAAAGTCAAAAGCCATTCTATGGTAAATAGGTTGGTTGTTGGCCTAAGACGAGGACTCCTTTGCCCATAAACTCCTTTGGCCCAGTTGCTTTGCTTTGGCCTCGTCTCGCCTGCCCTGGCTGACTTGGCCAGATAGTCTTATTGTCAGACGGAGAGAAAGGAGCCAGAGGAAATCTCTTCTCACTCCAAAAGGAAACTTTCAGGGTGGCAAAGGAAGGACAAAATTCTATGGAAATTTACTACTGCCGTAGATTAGCTCCTCTCGCCTGCCTCGCCACCAGCCCCAAACAATTTCCATAGACAGACAAGAAAGTTTTATAGAAATAAGTAGCCGAAACACCTTGCTATTCAATATTCATGTTTCGTTTTCTTGTTTATGTTTAGTTTACTCGTACGAGCCAGAAACTTTTTCCTACATTTATACCATACTTAACCCTAACACACACACACTGACTGACTTACACTCTCCGCCCCATTCCTCGTAAAATACGCACTCTACTTTTTACGAGGGGATTTCACAAAATTCTAAATAAGCCTTCCTAGTCCTTAGTGCATATTGAAAAACTTTATTCCCTTCACTACTATAGCCAATGCACTAAAACTATCTCTCTCTCTTTCTCTCGCTCTCTCTTTGTGTGTGTGTGTATGTGTCCCTTAATGCTCCAAAGGATAAATCACTATAATGTTAAGTGTTCATATTCAATCCCTATCTCACTTAGCATTACTAACTTCCACCAAAATTACCGCACGTATTTCCAAATCACTTGTCATGTCACACTACTCAACTTTTCCCACTTCTGCGGACACATTCCCACGACGTATAAATATTCAATCCATTCCCTATTACTCGTCTGGCACACGGGAAAGCATCAATACTTGCATATTTATCACTTTCCCTCATCCCACCTTCTTTTTAAGCATAATTATTAGATTCCATTGGGTTTTCAACTTCCAATCTTTCTAAAAATTAATTAAAAAGACTTAGAATTAGTAACGGCCAATGGTTTCTTCAGACTCTAAAGTCATATCCCAATTTTCAATTTGCTCTAGATTAATTTTGAGCATGGGCACACATTTAATAGATCCATATACATTTCAAAGTTTAGAAAAATAAATTATTTTCCTGGAAGGTACAGGCTTACAGAAGTTAAATGGAAGTTGCAAAGAACATTTCAAAAATCCCAGTGACTCTGTAGACTGTAGCCAATAAGTCTTGGGAAAGAAGTCAAAGATCTTTCATTTGAAAAGGGAAGATTGCACATGGGTACATAGTAGTGGTTTTGACATTTACGTCACTCACCCAACCTGACAAAGTCAAAGAAATGTGAAATGTAACAATAGTACTACAAGACTATTCAGAGGGGAAAAATAGAAATGAAGAATATTAAAAATAGTTTTACATGCCTAAGAATACAAAAAGTATTTTCTAGTGGCTACATAGCCCTTTCTTTTATTTGGCATAAAACATTCTACTATGCGTTAGACAGTTATTGTTTCATATTTTACGCTTTTACGTACACTAGTCCAAATTTTAGCTCAGTTATTTTTGCATTTGACAGTATTTACGGAAGTAAATATCAATAGGCGTTAGCTACTCTTTGTTTCTTTATTTTTTGAAATGGCGTTAAGGCTTGTGGTGACTTGATTGAAGACAAGAAATAATTAGGTAGAATAGATTTGTGTGAAAAAGGTGTTTGCAACTGTACTTTGAATGTCTGTTAGTGTACCTATATAAATAGAAATGTTTAAGGGGACAGTGAAATAGATTTGTTAATAATATGCGTCGAGTTGTATGTAGGTGGGCTGAAGAGAGTGAACGAAGAAAGAAAGTGGAAGTGATTTGACATGAATAATTCCAACAGGACGGGGATGAATTAAAAGGGAATCTTTAGTCCCCGAGGCTCTTCCATTTTCTTTACATTATACAGTTGATAACTTTCTAAATATCATTACCAAGTTTTTCGTTGACTTTCACTCGGCTTCATTCAGCTCAGCCTCGTGAGTGAGTATAATAGAGAGGCAGTGAGAGCAAATAGCATAATGCACATGTCGACTTGGAGCGAGGGAGATGTAGTCGGTATAGGCACTGGGCTTACTGCCTTGCTTGGCAAAGTTGTGCTTTTCTTGCTGGCCCTTGAATCTTCAATCCACTCATTTCACTTTCGCCTAAAGTTCTTTCTCCTTTTAAAAACTTGAGTTCACTCAGCTTTGCCCTGGCTCACTCTTACAATCAGTTTCGCAGAACACGTCAACCTTAAGGGGGGGTTCCACCTTTTGGAAAACGCGATTTGAGGAGAACGGCTTAGTCCACAATGATGGCGTTTACATTTTTGAAATCTATCCATATTTTTCTAGGCAACTGGGATTTTTAATTTTCAAAATTAAAATTTTGTATTACAAAAAAATGATGTTTTTTGGAGTGGGGATAATGCATTGGAAACGTGTATTTCAATTTTTATCG
>JABASI010005293.1:0-12528 GCA_019776505.1 Tomocerus nigrus | reverse complement strand
TCATCAGATTTGATTCTGAAAATGTGAAAGGAAATCACGGACAGGCGGGATAAATGAACGCGTGGGAAAAGTTGGATTGTATCAAGCGGCAAAGTTCTTGACGTTTATTGATTGTGAGAGTACGTTGTCGTTTATCTGTATGCATATTGCATGTGTGTTGATGTAAATTAAATAAGCAAGGTATTTGTTCTAGGTACTAAGGAATTGTAGAATTTTGTCTAGTTCATAGTTAGTCTAGTGGAGTCCTGGAGTCTGCTGGAAGGAAGCTACAGTTATTTGGGTCTCCGTAGCTGCTTACCTGTGGTTTTAGTCATTAATAGCTACCTGCATAAAAAAGGTAAAATAACTTGAATCTTTAATTATATCACTTGTGTTATCCATTTTTTACCATAAACTTCCATAATTTCATGGCATGAAGATTTGTCGCATTGTCAATTGTTGTCATCACTCGTTCTTTGGTATATATAAATGTTGCAAGGTATTTATTTTATTACATATGGCTAAATGTTGAGTGTTGAATGGGTTAGATGAAGTGGAAGTGAATCCATACAAACATCGAAGTTAATTTTTTTTCTATCGCCACACAATAAAATAAATATTATTAAATCGTATATAATTCTTCTAACCCATGGATGTTAACGGTCAAATACACAGATGCAATTTTTGGGCGTTTCTGATGAAATTAAATCTTATTTTTCTTACTGTATCCCATCAGGCATCAGTTGTTTGGTTTTGATATGGCAGGAACGATCCTAGACATGAAGGCGTCAAATCGTTCCAAAATGTTTGGAATGTATTTAGTGACGTCGACGCTTTTATTTCTGTTGCTGTGTTCAACCACTAAGGCAGATATGTCCAAATTTGAATTGTCCACAATGGATAAGCGCTTTGTGGCTGGAAAGGATCAAATTGACAAGATACAAAGTGTCATGATATTATCTAAGCTTCCAAGACATGGCGAATGTTGGAAGTCTGTTCTTCGAGATCTTCAGACTGGATGTGCTATGCTGACAGACGAAATTCAATCCAAACTGGCATTTGCCTTTACGTCTTGCTTCAGTGAAATGCTCGGGCTACCCCCATATTTGTGCGAGGCTACTACACCAATCGCCGATTGTGTTCGCAATCTTGACCAAACAGGAATGGCTACTTTCCGTGACTACTTCCTGCATACGCAAGATATGTGCTTTTATATCCAGCATGAAATGTGGCAGGAGGAAACGGATAAAGCTGTTAACGAGTACGGGTTAATATTTGTCAAATCAAAATTTTATTTATTAAAATGTGTAACATGCCTTGTTTGACTTTTAGGTTAACAAATGTTGCAAATACGGTTACCAAAAATATACAAGACACTCAATCGGCTCAGGAAAAGATTCTTAATTCCCAACAGGAATCCTTGAAAGTTCAATCAAACCTCATGAAGGATAATAATGCTTTGTATAATGCAGTTCTTAAATTCAAAGATGTTTTCAACGAATTTAAGTAAGACGTCTTGCACCACCATTAACAGTGCAATAGCATAAAATAATTTTGAACTCTGTAACATTTTCTGCTTTTATTACTTTCAGACATTCTGCAGATGAACATCGGCTGATATTTTTAGAAATTTTTGAAAAACTAAGCAAAATGCAAACTTTGGTTTCGTGGATTCAAGGGGAAATGTCATTATTGGACACTATGGGTTTCTACTTTGCATGTCTTGTGTTTGGAATACTGGCCACAGCCACTAGACGATCTCGACACGCTCGTTTCTATATTGTTCTCCTTCTTATCTTATGCCTTGCAGCTGAAAGGATGACATTTTCTTACTTTGCAGAAGTTGAGGATCCAGCAGCTCCAGTTAGTATTTGGCATTCTAATAAATGCATTTATCGTAGATAGGATTTTAAGATCTGAATTGATGTTTACAGGAAGATATACAGATATACATCTGGTACATTCGTCGAACTGCTGCAATTTTGGGAATTGTAATTTTGGTTGTAACTGCTGCTAACTACCGTGACATCCAAGTGATGAATTCGCATATGTTATTGGAAATGAACACACAAATGCATCAATTACTTCAATTCGTTGAAGGTAATGAATATCATTTGTATATTTTATACTTTGTTAACTCTAATTTTGCAGACATTTGATAAGTTGTATCATATGCATGAAAACCTAAAAATATTGAATTCTAATATTTAGAGCTTCAGAAAAAAACCCCAGCGGCAGTTGGCAGTTTAGTGCCCCAATTCAAAACGGTGGCTTCTCACGATGATGAAACTTTGTCTGTATCTTCCAAATCGTCTCTAAGCGGTTCTAGTGGCACTGACTCTTTTAGTAACTATTCAACGGATACTGAAGATTCGTCTTTGGACGATTTTGACGTTCAAGATTTTGAGATAAAACAATTGGGAAATAAAGTTTTGAGTGGCATTGAAAATGTGCCACAAGAAAACCCAATCGGAAGTTCAACGGTGAATTTACATTTTGATTCTTTCATATTTTTACTGTCGAAAGTCTCTCTAAAATTGCACCTTATTATATTTTAGCCCAACGGATCGTATAACTTACGCACTCGAAAACCAGTAACTCCTAACCCAATCTTGAAATCTGAAGGTGCATCTACGTTTGCTAAGGTCGTCCGTAAATCCCAAAAAATGTCGATGCAAAATAGCCGATCTCTAAACTATTACTCTTCCGATGATGATTTGTTCTGAAAACTTTCGTCTCTTACTACTATTATTTACTTATAACTATTTGCACATTTTAATTTTAAAATTTACTCAGTTTTGCACGTTCCTATTTTAACAAAGTCCATATTGTTTTCAGAATGTAAATGTTTATCTTAGCTTGCATTTTAACTTTTTTACTTTGATTATGAATTTATTATTAGAAAAATAATATTTCCTGATTATATAATGTCACCATTATTTGTATTTGAATGCTTTGAGTGTTAAATTAGGGTACTTCGTTCAGCTAAAATTCTTCAATCATGAGCACATGCTAACATTGTATTTTTCATTACAGTAGCACAAAAGTGTAGTTTTAGGATATAAAATTTTGATTACTTTATTATTCAATGCTGAAAGTTGACTTTAGTTCAATTTTCGTTTCTAATGCCTGTTTGTCTCGCATGTATTATTTACCAATAATTTTACTCCAAATCTTAATGTACAAAAACGCGATACTTAATGTACTTGTTGAAAAAAGTGATTATTACATTTACAGAATGTGCCATTGCTGATACACACAGTACCTTATATTATAGTTGCATGATATATACAACTTAACACAAAATGATAAAATTAGGAAATGTAATTTTTGTAAATTGAGCACGTCTATGACTTTTGGACATCGTAGATACAATGTGTTGTACATAGGGCAAAATGGTGTTAGTTAGTCTATGAAAATCGTGATTTTAATGCAGCAGGGTACTATTTTCTAAATTATTGGCATGTAAGTTAGAATGATATTTCAATTTAGATTGTCACAAATTACATTTTTATTGCTCTTTTGTGTAAACTGGATGATGTTTTATCAATTAATAAATGAATACTTAGTAAGCGTAACCTCTATAGCGTGTTTTCTAATTTTCCAATGCCGGAATTGAGAGAAAGCATAAATGATTGAATGATTGATAATAATTAAATTGATATAGCTTCACAAATAGTACGTCGATGCTTTTATTTGTCTAAAATTTGGGAAGCACTATAAATATGTAATAATGCATCATATTCAAGAATATCAAATGCACATTCGCATAACGATAACAACATATATTAAAAGTAATACAATCCGCTAATATCTGTAGTACTGTTCACTTAGTGAAACAGATAATTAGACAATTACATATACAGCTAGTGAATCCATGATTCATTATATCGTTGTTTCAACAAACTAAATACATCACATGTTTAGTAATTTTGCTCATTGGGTTTTAATGGTACTGAGGAAAACTTTCATCATTTACAAGAACGTGTACATGAACGGAAAGAGACTACCGCATACCAAACCTAAGCACTAATACCGTGATACCTACTTTCTTATCTTCTCCTCTTCAGTCAAGGAATATTTTGGTAAATGTATATTCTACAACGATTGTTTTGATATTGAGTAAAAATATGAATGTATGCTTTAGGTAGACCTCCCTCTAACTTAGGATATAATATTATTAGTATATAGTTTATAAATAACAGGTAGCAATAGTAATTATGATAAACTCTTCAATCTTGGAAAAGATTTTTAAGGATAAATAAGGTAAATCTTGTAAAAAGTACTTTAGAAAAATATTATCACTCATGAGACTAATAAGACTATTTTACATAAGTTAGCTGGCTGAAATTAACCAAGAAACTTGCCATGACATTTAAGTATATCTACATATAATTACAACTTTTGACGTCAACGAATTTCTCCCATTGGGATAAATATTTACGTTTGTACCAACTTAAGAAGTTATGAAAATTCAACGAAGCTGCCATAAATAAACCATTTTTTCATGAAAGAACTGACGCTATCACGCATTGCCTCATGCGGACCTTTACATCTTATCAAAATCAAGGGACCAAGACTCGTACCAGTTGTACCAACCAAAACAAAAGTGCCTGGCAATAATAAGTTTTAACTAAATCTGTCCCATGCTCATTGCTGACGATTTCTATAAATCAATGTATTACAACGTATTTTGGCTATGGCTGAAATCGTCTTAAAAATCACAAATAGGCACCAAAACACAAAACTTACCCAGTAACCTTAAATTGAATTCTTTTTGTTTTATATTCTTTTATATGTACTATTTTAAAAACCTTCAACCATTCTCGATAATACACTTGATTTTTATATGGCCAGCTTTCTGGACTAATTAAAACAGTGGATTAAAGTTTGCTATTCAGATTTCAGAAGGATATCAGTGTTATTTACATTGATAGGAAGGTTCAAAGCGGATAGCACCATTACAAACAATTATAAAATTGAACATCAAATGAAATGTGAACGACGGTTAGTGTTTAGAAAAAGATTCAATTAAATAGTACCTCTAGATGAATGCCGCTTTTTCGAGGTTTTCTGTGTTTATTTCCGGAAAGGTGCGGTTTTTGGCTTTGACAGATTTCAACCATATTCCAAACAAGCATGACCGTATTAGTCGAAAAAATTCGGATAAATAATAACATTTCTGGACACTATATATTATGATGCCTAAAGGTTACTTTTTTACTCAACGTAGCCATTCAGGTCATGGCAGTTTATAATTTATGGTCCAATTTTGATAACTTCTTACGTTCGTATTATTTTTAAATGTAAACATTTATAAGACGAATTAAAGCTATAATATATTACTGTAAAATTGTTAGATGATACATTTTCTACAGATAACAGACAATAACTACTAGATCCCTAGCTAGACATACGTACATTGTCATTATGTGGAGTTTGCTTGCTGTGATTTTGAAGAACTAAAATTGTGTACCGCTACCGCCTGACTGGAAAATATGTCCGGGGTCCGGACAGGCTTTTTTGTTCAATTCTGATATTATGCGTATGGATAGGTTGAAATTAAATTATTTTTGTTCACAATTACACTAAATATATAAGTACATATCCACGAATGAAATTATATTTCATTTAAATAGCCGCAGCAAATAACCGCACTATAAATAAATCGTTTGCCCTTTGAAAAAGGTCGTCCTAGGAGTTATTATAGTTATCTCGATGTTTTTACTTAACCATTCTGTAAATCTTTTTGTCTAGGCCGTATTCTATTTTCAGGATTACATTTGGAATTGTTGATGTGGTAGTTTTAACCATAATTTAGTTATTAGAGTTTATTGTATATAGAGTTATCTACACGCTGAATATCTCCTATCCGTGACTAGTATAGCGTATAGTCTAGCTAGCTAGCCACGTGTTCACTGCAAGTTGTTCTAAACTAACTGACAGCTAACATACTGTTAAGAAGAAATCTAATAGAATTAAAGATGTCTAGGCTAGATTAATTTGCTCAAACTGTGGGCAGTCGGTAGTCGGTACATGGTTAAATTATAAGATTATGTAATACGGTGCAAATAATAATTACTAGTTAATCAATTGATGTACACTTATTTGTATTTGCTACCAGTAAATCCTAGTAATAAAGTCTACTATTTTTATGTCAGTCTGTGCTTGCGAGATACATACTAATGTACTTTAGTACTACGTACATATTTAGACATAATCCACTACCATAAGGCGCATAAAAATAATGCGTTCCTATTTAAATAATGGACTGAATCAATATCATCCATAATAAAGGTTTCTTTATGGTACGTGACCGAAATCACCCTGTTTTACTACTGCCATTTAAATCACTTGGACACTTTTTAACTACAGTTATATCCCTCAATGCAACTCTTTTCAAAGCACATATAAAACAATTCCGCCTAACTATAAGACAATATATTCATTAATTCGTAAACATTGTCCTAAATTTTAGAGTTGCTAACGTAAGTTACGTAATGATAATGACAATGACTATCGGAATAAGGACGTCTGAATATGTCACAGTCTAAAAATATATCTTACAATTAGTGTGCGCTTCACAGATTTAAACTCTGCACCTTATTACAATAATTAATATTATCTATAGTTTTATCTTGGGACAATTTGCCTCCTAAAATTGCTAGAACTAATAGGCCGAAAAACTATTATAAGTGAAACACCTTTTCTTTCTTATCTGCCCACTTTCAACAACCGTCAAATATCGTGATTTTTCGCGTTAGTTTTCATCCCAGCTTTTTACACAACGGAAATAACTTTCCGTATTTGTCAAAACAACAAAAAGCCTACTCTTTCAACACTATTCCCAGCTTTTATGGTTAAGAGTGTAGCCAAAAACCATATGCATCGTTTGTGCGAATCCTGCCACAAGCAGTTACAGTAACGGTAATCATTCAAATTGAATGTTAAGTACTTTTAAATTATATTTTTCTTTTCCACTTCAGTTCAAAGCATTTACGATATGAATAGTTGCGAATACAGATAGATGCGATTCAAAGGCAAAAGACGAAAAAATATAACATTTCACTCAAAACTAGGCCTTCTCCCTAATAGAGCTTGCTGATTTAGAAGACAAATCGCCTCTACTCGTACTCATGTGGGGTTCTTGCTAATACTTAAATTTCTAGTGATACTTGTCGTTGTAATTTCTTATGGCTATCAATGGGGCGTTCCATGTCATCAGATAACATCAATTTATCATAACAATGACCCCTTTGCAAATCCTTCAAATCACATCAATTTAAACTCCTTTCTCGTCGAGACACCTTACTCGCTCTGTCTCAGCCAAACTGCCAATTATTAAACTCACTACGGTTTTCATATCCATGAATATCCATTTTTAGTAAGTCAAATTATGACTTGGCCCATAAAATACTTGTAATTGTATTTATTACTTCCTAATGCACCTACCTATATAAATCAGAAAATACTAATATCCGTAGGAGATACGATTGCAAATTGCAACTTTGGAAATCTTCATTTGAGCTAATCCTAAGTCTATCGTAATAAACATAATCTATTGTCTATACATAGTACGTATATAAATTGTGGATAGTAAATAATATTTTGGACAAGTACAAATTATTCCCAGCTTTCCAGCTAGCTATTCTCTTGACAAATTGACCATTTAAGTTAAATTAAATGATTTGGTTACGTCTTGTTGTCACACAGAGGCGTAACTATCTCTCTAGCGCACAAACCTCATTTGGTTTCAACAATCAATGGTCAATCAAGTCAGCCTCGTTATGATCAAGTTCAATACAAGTTTGTATCAACAATCAGCAGACGAAGGAAACCTGGAGCTAGGAGTTTTACTTTTCTCGCTGACAAGTTTAAATAAAAACTTGTAAGTAGCTGCACAATTTCTCCAATTTCCCAATCAATAAAACACGAATATAAAATAGGAAAATACGATTTCCAATTAATTGATCAAATATTCAAGGGAAAAGATAGGAATGATAAAGATACCATTTATATATATTTATCGGAAGAGAATAAACAAAATATTTAGATTCAAAGCATGAATAATTCCGCTGAGTCAATGAAAAATTATTTTCATTGCTAATTACTTTTATGATAAATGAGAAAGAAGGAATTAATGCAATTGTATACATTATTTTTAACATGTACATTGACATGTACAGCTAGTTGTGCGAATGTTAAAATTGCATTTGTTACGATTGTATCGTATCGCTCAAATATTGGCACCAGTTGCAAAGAAAGGAAAGGCACCAAACTGAGTATTTATGGGAGTTTTCGGGGAGGAAACGTAGAGAAAGTCATCTGATTGAAGATGCGTTCGATTTAGAGTAGGCTCCGACGCTGAACGATGAATTTTTGGCAAAGAACTTAACAAACTTTCTAAAGATGTTAGAATCTGTAATTACAAGATCATTCTATGAAATATCTCATATGTGCCAAGGAAAATTATAGCAAAAAAATTAATTTTACCTGTCTAAAAAGTGGTCTCTCATCTCTAACAAACTTTATGCAGTCTTCTAGCAGCCTCTTGAGTGCTTTGGGTACATCAGATCTTAAGTTATTCAAATCTGGGCGTAAATACCCACGGCCCACCATGAATAGTATCTATTTACACATATAATATCCCAATTAATTACTATAACTGCGACATGCTCATTATTGTATTTTAAAACCAAAGAGGCATTTTTAATCAACCTGATCTTTGTTATTAATACTACAATAAGGTAGCATCGAAGCAAATAATTCGAAAAGAACGATCCCAAATGCATAAACATCAGACTGAAAGCTATAAGGATTTTCTTCTTGCATTCTTATCACTTCAGGAGCCATCCACAAAATGGACCCTGTAATTAATATTTCATTACATTGCAATTACAGCTCTCAAATAAGCTTTATCTATAGAAATTGCTTTCATCTAAGCTCAATATAGTTAGGATATTCTAGTACCCGAGGGCTGCTGATGCTGCTGAGATCCAGACCATCTTGTTTTTACAGTAGCTAAGCCAAAATCTCCAATTTTGACAGTAAGATCGTCGTGCAAAAAGATATTGTTGCTTTTTAAATCCCGATGAATTATATTTTTCGCGTGTAGATAACTAAAGTCATGAAATTTTTTATATTATTGCACATGTATACATTAATAATTAATATCAAGTAGTATTTATCTATAACAGGATTAAAACTCACTCCATCCCTTGTGCAGTTTGCCTGCTGACTTCAATTAAAGTGTGAAGGGGGAATTTTGACTCAATGACGTGAATGTGCTTGTACAATGACGATCCTTCGCACCATTGCGTGACAATAGCCAGCTGAGGTTTGCTGACGCAGCCCATAAACAATAAAATATTGACGTGCCTACAAGTTAAAAAATTCAGTTGGTAAATATTTACACTTCTTCGGACTTTTCCAATGACTGACTTGCGTACCTTGTTTTTCTGAGTACTGCGACCTCATTTTTGAAAGCTTGCAGCTGTGCAGGTGTAGGATCCTTAACATTTAAAGTTTTAACCGCTACAGATCCATGCCAATATCCCCTGTACACAGTTCCAAAAGAACCCGATCCAATTCTATGACCTATAAGTATTTCGTCAGCAGGAATTTCCCAGTCTTCTACGAATTCTCTAGATTGTTTCACTTGCTGCGAATAAAATCATCAAATATATTTATCAATTATTTTATTTGAAATATTTTTACTTTCCGCATTTTATTAGTAATAAATAATTGGGAAATATATTGACTAACCTTCTTATTACTCTCGTCCGCAGAACGAGCTCTTGGACGATATGGCCGAAGAGTATTTGTAGGAGATGCTTGGGCGCTTTGACTAAGAGAAACTTTAGTCGGGCTGCCAGCAGGACTAGATGTTGCTTGGCCGGAAGTGGCAGTTGCAAGGTCCATATACGGCCCTCCTGATCTCAGCGAAAATTAAATACAGGATTTTACTGACTGGGCTTTTCAGAGGTTTTTTGAATTAACATTTCGTTCTCAGGTGTAAAGTGAAAGGCAGTTCAAATGATACACAAGTTATAAAGTGATGAATATTCATGCAAACAACATTATAGCGCGTATCTAAACCGACGGAGCAAAGCAAAAAAATAAAATAAAAAATTACGAACTTGGTCCAATAACGGGTCCAAAGAGAAGAGTAGTGAGAGGTACAGCCCACGGATACGTTGGCCGCGACTGTACACCCCCTTCTGACGTCCCTAAATTTTCACTTCGTCCACTACTAAAGGGCCACCATTCTAAGGCATACAACATATCCACATACAACAATTCATGCAATGCCACATGCGAATAAACAAATAATTGACGACTACTAATGTACATAATGTGGCTGCAGAACATAATCTCATACACTGGCAACGCACATGCAGCTCATTTAAGTGCAATAAAATGGAACTAAAATATGGTGCTATGCTAGCTAAAGGTCTCACGACATCAATCACTAATCAAAGTGAGCCTAATCTCTTCCGTATAAATATATAAATATGTAACCATAAATAATAACTACTAGATACAAAATAAATAATAATAGAAAAAAATGACAAGGCAACTCACTAGACAATGGCATGAAATGATGGTTACCGTGTAGGGTCGTGTACGTCCCTTTGGCCATTCTATGAAGAAAATCATCGGAAATATCCGTAGAGTGACTAACTAAATTATAACAAACGTTAGGGGCCGACGTAGAACGCTCCCTTTGACCCAACGGAGGTGGGTGCCCATCTTCCACGTCCGGCTCTTCCTCCGCCGTCGGGGATATGGGTCGAGCGGGCGTGTCCATTGTCAACTCCGATGTCTGCGCTAACAATCTAAAGAGTAGATATGTACCCCAAATCATTTAGAAGTACAAGGATACTTTGTCTTACTGCTCTTACGTACAGTGGATCGGCAAATATTGGACATTTACAGATATCACAGCATAACATTTTTGTATACACCCTAAGTATATACTCTATTCGTTTTGAGCAGCATTATCCAGCTCTTTTCAAAACTTCAAAAGCATAATATCCTTCTAAACAAATTTTTAGTAAGGACACTTACACTTGGTAGTATGTATTTTGCATCCTAACTTGTTGACAAAGAGCAGGTACTCCCGTTGCACATCTTTGATGGAACCGGTAACCACATGTGCGACAATAAAATCCTTGAAAAAGAAGTCTTCGGCAACATTCACAGTAAGCCAAAGAAAAGAAAGTCTTTCTGACCTATATAACCCAAACATAATCACAAAATATTAAGCAAAAAATATTATTTGCAAATCGTGTTATTCAAAGGCACTATTAATAGTCTCTTACAAAATTATGTGAGATACTTGTCGTAATAGGAAACTTTTCGAGAATTTCTACTTCTATTTCATGACCATCTAGCTTAACTAAGTCAGTATCCCAAGGAATCTGAACCTGTAATTAAATATTATTTAATAGACAATTAGATAAGAGCCCATGCATATTTAGATAGGAATCTTATTCATGAAAACAAGTTGCTTATAATTTTACTGATCACTTGCCCTAGGAGTAGACAGCTTGAACACAACACACATTTCCGGAGTCATCTTTCTTCGCTTCATGGCCTTTTGTAATGACTGTCTAACAGTGACGCCCGGTCTGACCTATGGAAACAATTAACATTTTTTGTTTACAAACTCATTTCTTTAAAACGACACTCACAAAATAATAAATTGAGGAACAAGCTATACACTTTACCTGAACAGAAGTTCGCTGTTGATTGGGCAAATGGGCTCGAATTAGATTTCTCAAAGGTGAATGTGGAGATAGACCTTCATCTAAACAAATATCAAGATGGGTTTTAATTTATTATTAGTAGTGTTTGAGTAAAGAAGTAATTCAAACCAGTTTATCTTCGGCTTTATATTTAAAAGTAATAAATAGTGCGATACATTAATGTTCTCCAAAAAATTATTTTATTAAAAATATCCATTTACAAACGAAAACAATGTAAGTCTATAAAATCGCTATTTTTGTTTGCTACGCAAGACAATTGTTCGCAAGTATTTTTTTTTCATTCAATAGCACAAGGATTTGAAATGTCATTTGAACTCTATGTCCATAATAATCAGAAAATAAAACAAGTCTGTCGTCCAACTGGATTTAAACGGCATAAATGTTTGTTTACTGGGTTATTTTACCTGTGACTAATGCTGGAGGCAGTTCTTCGAAATAGTTATGCTGAGAACTGGAAGTTTGTACCGGTGGAGATCTTTCACGATTACATTCGATAGAAATTTGCTCATTCAGCTCTTGCTCCTTCCCTTCCAAATCATGAAGAGTACTCGTCAGTTCCGAATATTCCTATTTCAGAATTAATCCCATTATTATCAAAACTGTCCAGTGTGGGTAACATCAAACATATTTAAACTTGAGTCAAGTTACATGACATTTCCAGTTATATGATAAAATCTGTTGCTTTAATAAATATTGAATTGCTGATGCATAAATCATTAATGCTTTAGTTTCCGACAAATTGCTTATATCGGGACAAAACTCTATTATAATAATATTA
>JABASI010005292.1:0-12533 GCA_019776505.1 Tomocerus nigrus | reverse complement strand
ATTCTAAACATATGATATGTAATAAAGTAGATGTTACTTGTACTAAAGGTATGTAAATATAAGAAAAGGAAGATGATCTGAGCAGACATTTAGGTTTCGAGAGCAGTTTCTTTCTTCGTGTTGTTCACATGTATTCAAAACAGATAATGTAATGATGAGATGAAATGAATTGAAAGGATGAATCAAAATCTGTGAAAAGAGATCTGCGTCTGGAGCATCTATTGCTCTATTCATGTGGAAGTTGAAAGAGATGAGACGAAACTCTTCACTCTTTCTACAATTTACGTCCAGGCAGAGAGAGATACGTGAACTCTATTCATTCAGTGTTGCTCTCTTCTATCTCGAATATTATGTCAGTCAATTCAACATTCAAAACCCAATGATAATAATGTCTACATTTTCTATACGTGCCATTTAATACTTTATTTATACTAACAAACAGAAAATATAAAAAAATACTTGAGTCTTTTCAATACTCCTACTACTAATTCAAAAGTTACAGAGGCTAATAGCTTCTCCTTCACGTTCCACATTATCCAGTATAATATGTGTGATCCGATCTCTAAACATTTTCATTGAGAGCACATCAGAGCACTTTTAATAATAATGATGCTTAAGTTATGCTCAAAATACGCACAGCTTCTATTTCTATGTAAAAAATATTTTACTGTAAACTAGAGAGTTGCACGGGTACAGAAGGCCTTCGTACGAACTTGGGCGGGCACGGACACCTAACCAAAAATTTATCACGGTTAGTCAAGCAAAATTAGAACGAGAAAAATTTGAGCATTTTTGATGGAAAAATTCATTGAAAAAAATATATTTGTGGTAGAAAACATGGAATTACCCACACTTCCTAAAAATGCGTCAAACAATAAAAAATAAATACACGTTTGGTCAACAGGAGCCAAAACTGAGGTGATTTTCACACTCAGCCGAGTGTGAGGTATATTATGTGTTTTGAAACACTCACACACAAGCTAGGTAATATATTCGTAATATTATATTATTTATTTGTTATAATATTTTATTACTTATTCAAAATACTTAATACTCATAATTCTTTGATGTAGGACTAATAATACCATTCAAAAATATTATAACTAAAACAATTTTAGCTATATTATGTGCAATACATATGTCTTAGATTTAATGTATTCCGTTTTCGTCGACCGTAAAATTGCGTGGAGAAATGCTGAGTCGAGCGAGAAATAAAACTATCGCAATCGCAAGTATGTTGTCGAAAAATTAATTCGAATTTAAAAATTTTGAAAATTTATTTTAAATACTTTGAATGCTAACGAAATGAGAAAATTTCGTATATTTATGCCAATCCTATCCAAAAATTTCCAAAACATGGATCGAGATAGAAAGCAATATAAATGCATTTTACCACAACTTTTGTTTTTGACTAATAAAATAAATTATCATATTTTTTGCTGACGTTTAGTCATTTTGTTAGAAATAACAAATTCACAAAAAATAGTACCAAAGGGCTATACGGGTGTCCGTGGGCCCATTTCTCGGCTGAAGTAAGACAGAGGTCTCATTTTTAAAATTCCCACCTTCATTATCTGCATCGCTTTCGAGGACCTAATAAGCTAACCTAATTAAAATGAAATGCATCGTTATAGATATCCGTGCAACCTGTGCCTTACTTCAATCAACCCTTTTCTCAGACTGCTATCGGGCACGGACCCTAAAATTTGTGCACGGGCAACTCTCCACTGTGAACTGCTCATACGGAATTGAGATACTCTGTTCATTTCATGTTGAGAAGAGGAAAATAGGGAAACACTTGAAACTAAACTGATATCATTTAAATAATAATGATGAAAAAGAACTGTTTATACCAGTAGGTTCATGAATAATCACATAATCTTGACGGATTTCTTTTTAAGAAGAGTGGTGGGGATCTAAAAAGAAATGCTTATCTATCATCTCATGCCCTGCTCCCTGCCTGCCTCTGCTTTTGTCACTAAGTGAAACTTTTAATTGAGCCTATAGAAAATGGGGAGATGTAAATAAAATTTCAAAGCCACAATTTAATAAGCAAACTATGCAAAATCGAATGAATAATATGGAGCATATGGGAAAAGGAAGGGACGATCTGGAAATAAAGAGAGGGGGAGATCATTTGTTCATTATATACTGACGATAAATAAAGTATCACAAACTGATTCCCACAATATTCTTTTATAAAGATTTTTGATACGATATACTTATAAGATACTCTTTCCCTCACGGTGAACTATACAAATGAATGCATGAACAAATTATTTATCGTTTATGGTTTAAATTTGACCAATTTCTTTTGTCCATATGTGCATCTATTCATTTACTGTCCTCGATGATTCAATCAATAATATAACAAACAAACATTTTTCCCCAAATAATAACTATGATATACTCGCACTTATTGTGAGCACCGATTTCGGCCCTACTATATAATTTTAGGCCTGTATATCTTAGACATATTATACATGATATATTTTTTAATATAAATAGTTTGCTTTCCCTTCTGCAGCTCATAGTACAGTGATTAAGATAAAGCAATAGAAACGTATAGATTTACATAAGAGATATATCCCTTCCCTGTATACAATTGCACATTCAATAGAGATGTCAAAAATTGAGATACCCTCTACTCAAACCACAGACACACAATCAGGGCAATTACTAGGGCAAAAAGGCTTAAATCTTTAACAAGTAATTGATGTACGATAAGTTAATCTAGCAATTATAATAGAAACCCAAAATAATTAGAACGCAAAAACATTTGCGTGCAACCATTTAAAATTAAATTGTATAATAAAACTATTACTTCATGTATTCATTAGGTGGCTCCAACGCATGTGGTACTCTAAACAACTGGGATCGTATGGTGAGGGTGAACTAATTAGATAAATTGGGGAGTAATGATTTTGTAATAATAATGCTCAGTATTTTAATAATTTATGCTCAGTCTTGTAAGTCTTTGTGAATAATAACTGAATTAAATAACATCGAGTCTTTTAGCTTCTACCTAATAATAGCCTGAAACAGAAACAGCAATGATTTGCATGAATGGTAGTATGATAATGATTTTTTTGAAGTAATAAATATTAGCGATAAGAAATACCAATGAAATACTTGTTCCTATTATGTGAAAACACCTTAGCATGCGTTGTGTCGTATGTGAAATATCTGTTAAAAAACATGTAAAATAATAATATATACCTACCCATGCAAATAAAATATGTACGATAATAATTCGAAATGATATTCCATGTTTGTTTTTATATAGAGCTGCTGTATAGAATACTAGAGGAGACTCTTATTAGATAAACACGAATATTGCTTTGATAATATCAAAAGCATAATTGTATTTCAATGTCTATTCTTCAAAACTGGTCAAGTATATTAATATGAGCCCTTCAAATTATGATTGGGGTATTTTATTGTTGACAATGTACAACGTAAACTGTTCATTCCCCAACAATGATCTAGTAATAAAGAAAGAACATCATAAATGACAGTAACAATGACCCCCCAAGAATTTCTAAACATTGACGTTTCTTTTAATAAGAACATGACGTGTATAGTTTAGCTAGGTAGGTACCTAGTATTATAAATTCATTTATATCGACCCAAGGTGGGTATGTGATATAGTGTTAGTGCTATTGCATACCTGTGAATGAAATTTAAGCGAGTGACTACTAATCGTAAGTGAATATAAACAAAGTATAATAGTGACAACAATGAATTGATTTATATTTTGTATACACACAAGTGCAGATATAAAGGAAGATAAGACTGAACTTAAGTAGGTACTGACGAACTGCATGGTGCATACACAATTGCATTCGATAATTCGATTGTATTATTCCTTGAGAGAGAGAGATACTTAATTCATCCTTGTGTAAAATAGTCCTGCAGTTCCTTTGTTGAAAGTTGAACACATTATTTCATAGCATGCTCAATTGGAGTGTAAACACGACGAAGACATGAATGACATTTCTGTCTGATGCTAATCACTTGAGTTTTCACTTTTCAATTGCCGAGTTTCATTTGTGAATGCATTAAAGCGAGCTTCTGCATTCACATTCAATAATGTAATTTGAGAGAAAGTTGGTTGTAAGGAAAAAAGAAATAATATAATGCACTGGAAATGCATGTGAATACAAAGTCAATAGCACAGTGCCGAGATTTGTTGCTTTGTGAAGAACAATGGAAAAGTACTTACAACAAATGTGAATTTATTGTAAAAGAATTATATCTTTTCTGTGTGTAAAGATTAGCTATGGGAGTATAGGAATAATGTATTAATCTATATAGAGTATTCATGTAAGAGCCTCGGCGTCGTTTCCGCTTTTCTATAACTTATGTTCTCCATAAAATGTGGGTATTCCTTAATGAAAGTAATTGTATACTTCCGGTGGAGGAAACTGATTGTGAGAAGATGAATTTTACAAGCTCATTGTAAATGTGTCTAGTCCACACAACTTTCAATTTACGAAACAGATCTCAGCAAAATCTCTAAATGCTATTCTATCTCTCTCTTCTTACAATAATTGTACGTAATTGGATGAGGGTCTTCAGACTCTCTGCGATTGTTGTATAATGAGCCTACTAATTCTAAGCATAACATTATACATTCAATTCTAGGTATATTATATCCTCCATGTTTACAATAAACTCTTCTCAATTGAAATGAAGGCAGTTACATATTTTGTGCCTTTTATACATTACACACAGACCAAAACGTGCTCCTCATGTCACTCGTCTAAGAAAATCTTATGGAATGAGATTTGTTCACAGTTCCATTTCTTTTCATTGAAATGTATACAAAAGTTTGACCCGCATCGGGGGCACTAGACTAACGTCAATCTAAATACTTTCATTCAACAGAATGAAACTGATATCTTAAGTTTCAGTTCTACAGAAATCAGAATGTATTCATTTACTACGAAAATACTCAAAAACCGAAACAACTATTTACTATATACAAATATATCAAGCAA
The DNA here is from genome assembly GCA_019776505.1 of Tomocerus nigrus. Classification (NCBI taxonomy): domain Eukaryota; kingdom Metazoa; phylum Arthropoda; class Collembola; order Entomobryomorpha; family Tomoceridae; genus Tomocerus; species Tomocerus nigrus. The sequence goes on along the minus strand of JABASI010005292.1, from coordinate 7,530 downwards.
GAATATATGCATGAAAAGACTTTAGTCGACGGGCATGTAATTCAAAATTCTAATTACCTTACGAGATATTTTGTATAGTCGTATAGTTGGCCGAAACTGACTGTAACATAACCAAACGGTGACACAAAAACATCTGTGTAAATATTGTGACATAATTATTTGTTGATAATAAAAGTTATATGCTATATAGCAAAAATAAATTAAAATATTTAAGACAATTGCATTAATACTAAATTCATATTCCGTAGGTATTACGTATTCTTTTCGAATGTATGCACACAGTTCTGCGTTTTAGACATTTTTCACAGCAGGGTTATCTTGGTTCGTCATTTAATTATTTAGGTTGGTATGATCTATTATTATTATTGTAGGGCAATTATTTGATGTTTATAATAAAAATTATATGGCGAACAGTAACACAAAGTTCTAAATATTATGGCAATTCATACAACTTTAATAAAGCCAAATTCTGTACGTATGCTTGTATCCTGCATGTGTGTCTTAAATATATTTACCGAATTAACCTTAGTTTTGACGATAAAAAGCAATAAATAAGCAACTGGCATGTCGTAAACGTACGAGAGAGCAACCCTTACAAATTGGTCTACTATACCTTAAGATAAGATAAATACTTTAGCTTGTGTGATTATTCTTTTGCAGGTACTTATTAAAACATTGAATATTATATAATGCATATAACTTAAGTACATCAAGGTCAAGGCTGTAAACACTTTTCTATGAATGGTCCCCAGCGAAAATATATACCCAATACTTAATACAGAATATGTTTGTACAAACAGAAATAAAACACTTGAATTATTAATTACCGTATTAGTGAATGTGGAGGATTTCCGTGCTAAATCATTTAATCTTACCGTTAATCAATCTCTGGAATTTTATAACACTATTTGCCTTGACTGACTGCAGGTTTTCATTTTGTGTCAGCAGTTGACTAAGCTCTTATACTTAACAATAATAAAGCCTTAAGCAACCTCCTTGTATGTGGCACATTAATATTAAGCAGTAATTTAGGCACGTCTATAGGATTTGGAGCAACCTTTAAATATGTACTATATTATAACCAGTGCTTTACTATATTTAGGTTAAAATGTAGTTAGTAAGTACCTTATTTCTTTATTTCTTTCTGTTGTTGTATAGCCAGTGTTCATCTGACAATAGAAAAGAAGAGGAAAAGGTAACTTATGTAAAGATATCACATATCGTGTGCTATGGGGGAGGTGGATGTGGATGAAGGAAAGGAACTCTCTTTTCTAAACAAATGCAACCATTCTTCCTCTCTGCAAATCCTATTCTTTTTCTCGAAAGGATCTTAGATTGGATTCAATTGAGCGTTTTTGTCCCACATTCTCTTCACCTATTGTAAACTCAATCGAGTAGAAAATAGCTTTAAAGGGAGCCCCTAATCAACAGAATTATGAAAAGAAGGCGCCGCCTTTTTTCTCCAGATCTTTTGGCCCAAGTTATGTTTACATTTTATATTGAGCCTTAACTCCCTATAAAATAATACTTTAATATATTTTTAAATAACGAGTATATTGATATATAGGTAATTCTTATTATTTTCTTCACATTATTGCAATAGAAAGAAACTGAACCGTTTTCCTGGCTTGTAGGATAGATACCTAAAATTAGTGTTGTGTGTGTAGTGTATCCTTTTTTACCTTGACCGATTTCTAAATAAAAAAGTAATATTCTATTTCTGTACGGATTTCTTGGCGAAGAATCCTTTTGAGGATAAACTGAAAATCGTTTAATCTATAGAGAGTTAAGGTTCAATTGCGTGTGAAATGTGTGCTTGATCGGATTGAGATTTGTGAACTTTATCTCACGGCTATATCTTTCGTTCATTGTATTTTCTAGAGAAGTTCTTTGCTAAAGACATTGTAAAGTTTTGCTTGAAAGTGCCGGTGATCTTGTAAATCGTCTTAACGGGTTTTCCCTGCGAATCTGATAATAATATTGAGAGTCTTTCTTTAGCCACACACTTCCCCTCCGTTACGGCCAATTAATTTTGATCAATTAAGTTACTGTTGTATTATTTGTCAGCTCTATCTCATTTGTCAATCATTAAACTAACACACAATGCAGTTGGTAAAAGCGATACTTTCCTTTCCTGTGATGTGATGTGATGTTATAGAGTTTACAGTTTCACGACGAATCATACAAATGTTTCATTCAGGTGCAAAAAGGAAACAAGTGTAGACAAGTGTTACTTTTCAACTTGACAAAAGAATGAGAAGAGAGAACTTTCATTCATTTCTTTGTTGCTCCTACTTCCTATATTCCTGATAATCACTCAGATACAGTTTTAATTTTCAATGGAGAGCTTCCTTTTGTGCTCAATGTTTACACAAATCATCTATCTGTCTACAATGAAGTCCCTGTAAAGGAATCTACGTGGGAAAACCTCTGGAACCGCAAACTTGTTCTTTTCTTCGTCCTATGCTTTTAATACAGAAATAATTGATGTTTATTTATCACCTTTTATTAGATTAGATTCCAACAGTACCTACACTCTCGTCACGTTTCCTATTTGACACGTAGTTAACTTAACATCTATACATGTAATCGAAGTAATCCTGCTTCGTGAGAAAAGCTAAATTCTTATTATAATCTAGAAATCTAAACAATTAGAGCATTTTTAATTTCCCTTCAGCTATTATGCAGCTAATAGTAATGCATTGATGACTAGAGTTGATAAAAAAGACAGTTGTTAAAATCAGTTTGTTTTTAAATAGCTAACTAAGAAATAAAATCTTTACCCGGTGCGAGTCTTTATTAACGGAACATTATTACTGTACGGGATTGTTGATTTATACGTATTACAAAAATTGCGATGTAAAAAACTGCTGAACAAAACTATTTGAAAAGCACTAAAGCTCATAATTCAAAATGTCAACCTATTACAATAATATCATTACTGAGTAATAATAATAATAACTATGTATAAAATTACTATATACCGCGGCGACATTTAAAATTAGCATAAAAAAAGGTACAAATGTGAAACATTGGAAAAAAAACAAAGCCACAATTCGCCAATAATTGTAATTAAAATTCATGCCCACTCCGCGTCGCCAGTTATACTCTCTAATTAAACACACGGAGTGTAGGCACTCTTTTAATTATAATTCTTTGTCTAAGGTTACGTGCACTCATCGGGGGTCGGCTTCGCCGACGCCCTCTGAGGTGCACTGTAACCTTAGCCAAGAATTGTTTAATTATTGTTGTTACACTGTAGGTTTTTGGTTTTTTTCTTCCGGACATTGGTATATAGTAATCTAGTACATACCTATAGGTTAATTAGTAGTACAGTAGAATATAAATCTGAAAATCGTACGTACACATATATTAGACTACACTACCAAAAACGATTGCCTATTTAGTGAAAACAGTTCACCAACAATGTAAAAACACCAAAAAGTTGACCAGCAGCCATTACGTTACATGTATGCTTAATATGTGTACACTATTTAAAGTAATCAAAAACGTACTACAGAAAAATGTATGTACTTCAAGTGTAGTTTGAATAAGACTGTAATTTTCAAGTCTCGTCAGACAAAACGATTACACGGAACACGACGGGGAAGGGAAGGATGTGTTTTTGGTTGGGTAGCGGGTCACGAGGGATTTAGGTGAACAAGTCTTTTTTTGCGTACGAATTTTTTGGTCATTTGTGTTATGGTCAGTCCGGGGATTATATTATAGATCATCATTGTCATTAAATTACATTACATTACATAACATTTAATACGGATATGTTGAGGTATTCGTATTATTTTTATACTTAGTTCAACAGCTACGGCCTTCGCTAATGGTAAGTAATACAATTAGTAGGTAGTACGTACGATACGGGCACTGCCCGGTAGTGGTACTGCCCGGCTACCACCTACGTACATATCATAAGGTATAATAATAATATACAAAGTACAGTTCAGAGAGTGCTAACAATTGGGAACTATTAGGGAGCCGTGTAGTTGAGCTGAATAGAAATACCCTTTTGGCGGAAGAAAAGATTGATTTTGTGGATATTGTCTTGTAGGATGAGATCAAGTGGAGGATGTTGATGATTATTAGAGAAAATACTTTTCCGGACAGAAGAGTCGAGTGTCTGGATGGATTCTGTGGAATTTCCGAGTTGCCCGCTCGTTTTGTTATTATTATGCTGGCGATGGAACGGCCCTTCCAAATGCTCTTTCTTCAGCAGGCAATCCAATCGCTCCTCGTTCACAGGCTGCTCCAGATACTTAAGAATCCGCATCAGCTCTTCCCGAGGATTCTTTTTCAGTTCTTCATATTGTACTATGAGTAAATCCATGGAATTCTCCACCCAAGTCATTATAAGGGAAGACCATTGCTTCGCTTTCCCCGCTACGTAGTTTGTCCACTCTGCAATCCAAAGAAACCCAATTTTAAAACAATGGCAACTCCCTCCAAATGACCACACCACCATACCACTTCTATTTAATCACTACACTCTCAAAAACAATACTCCCGACTCCGACGACACTATTTACCATTCTATTTTCAAACTATTCCCACACGAATCATCAGCCTCTCCCCATAATTCACCCTATTTTCCCTATGTCTACCTAGAAATAATACCTAACCTTTGTCTATTCAAATTGCGGCTAGACTTAATTCAAAGAAAATCAAAGGCTGCCGAAAATAAATGCATGGCTTCTTTAGCAAAGTTTCTCTTTTCCTTGCTTTTCCATAGCTATTTGCATTAAACATTAATAATTATACCATTATTCTACTGCGCATTCAATTACATCACATCTATAGCTATGCAAAGTAATAACAGAGAGTGTGTACAGAAATATATCATTTAATCAAAGATCTATTGTTAAAGGGGTTTCTATAATATATTATTATTATCTTTGAAATAGTACACATGTGGTCTGTTGTGGTCAGTCGGCGGAGATTGCAATAACCGAATATCAATATCTGATCAAAGAAGAAGATTACATTAAAGTGCAATCTCTGACTATGGAATAATGGTGGGGTTGATTTGATTGTCTTTGTTGGAAATTGGAGTAGAAGGTATACCTACGTTACATATTTGATTCAGCAACTAAATTGTTTACCTACAGTTTATTTATGAGACTCAATGAAGATCTATAAGTATAAAGCTTTAAACTTACATTAACAAAACATGAGACTAACATAGAAGGACATTAGATAAAATAAATTCGGTGCACATTCGGGTTCTGCTATGGTCATGTGTGGATATAGATCAAGGTATTTAGTTATAGTGGGAGTCTGGACGTAGAGTAGAGAGAGAGAGAGATTCAAATTGGAAAAGGAATCCTTACTGATGTCAGAAGAGTTGATGCTCTTGGCATGTCCGATGTGGTCGCGAGTGTGTCTGAAGTTCCAATAAGACAAAATCGCTTCGTACGGGTTTCGTATGAGTAAAATTCCCCGGTAGCCGAATACTAACTCGCTCAATTTGATAAAACCTTTGGCCGCTATGCTATTTGAGGAAAAGTAAGTGGTGTCATGGTGAGTCTTTTGAACAATTGTGCTGCCGTCGTTGGGTGGACGAAGCTCACCTAGCAGACCTCTCTCTGCCAGGGATTTATCGTCGTAAGCACTCCCGGTAAATATCCCGGTACTGCATTCGATCAGGTAGCGAAGCCACGAGTTCCCGCTCCCGGGGAAGCTGACCAATGCTCTGTAAATCAAATCAAGACAATTCATTCATTAACTACATAATTAAAATTAAACTCTCACACGAGCTTAAGTTCATTGCAAAATGTTAATTGCTAAATTAAATCTTGCACAAAGTCAATGGCAAAATCTTGAGCTTACGCAAAAATGTCGTAAAAAACTATTTATATCGTCTAGAGTTAGAGAGTGTTTCATCTTTGACCTATTCGTGAATGGTAGAGGATTAATTAGCATTCGTAATCCAATTCAACTACCTATCTATGTCTATAGATGCACAACAGGTGTGCACACTTAATTATTGCAATACACTCTAAAAAATTAATAATAATACGTGCTACACGTTCTGTATACATGTACCTAAGATTATTGTAACTGTTACATGAATAAAATCAACTCATTATGTCAGTCAAGTCAAAAAAAATTCATTGCTCAGATATACTTCTTGAAATATAAGAGGCAAGACAGGAAGAGTTGTGTTTGCTACACTTTTCAGTGAATGCTCAGCGCGTATCTAAGTCATGGCAAGTCAATGTCAAAGCCACGACACAAAAAGCCACCCATAAAATGCAATTTGTTTGCCCTTACATAATTCTCGAGTGTGAGACAAGACTAGACTAACGCAATGCACGGCATTGCAATGCCCCACGCAATCTTTCATTCATTTTTTATGATTTTTACTTGTCTCACCCTCTGTAATAACAATGTCTGCGAACACATGTACTTTTATTACTACATTCTCTAACAGATAACTAACAATTATTTATATCTGCTGAAATGACTGCGAAATGTTATGGTCACTCATTTAGTTTTGTATCCTGCCATGTCACTCTAATCCCATTGTAAAATGAACATGCTAACTACTACTGCAGCTCTAACTGTTAAATGAGATTAAAACTATGACGGATATGCAGTACATTTTTATTACAATCCCTCGCTACAGAAATAACAAAAAAGAATATCTCGCAATCTGATACTCAGATGATAAATTGCGTTTCTTTCGCCAATTCATTAAGCAATCAGCAACCTTGCTCTCCTACCGTACACTATTAGAGCATAGACAATTTTTCCTTTTTATCACCTGTGCATTATGCTATGCTTAGCATTGTAATCAACGATTACATTACATTACGTCCAAAGCATAACGAATCTTTCTTTGTGGATCTGTCATGCGTGAATAGATACTTTTGCTATTGCTATCATCGTTAAATAACAAACAAACATAGCCATACTAAATTAAAAAGCAACTGCAGATTGCAATAATCTTGTAGCAAGTGGAGAAACGAGATTTTTTTTGACTTTTTATGTTGTTACAACTTGTGCAACAAAAGAATCTTATCTTTGCCCTACCGCATTCCATAAAATTCTCTGTCCCTGACCTGGTGACTGCCATTAGTGCCATTATGTCACAAAATCATGTGGGTATTGTATTTTGCTTTAGATGTACCATAAGAAAATTAAGCATTACAATTTTTGTGAACTTAAACGTTTTAATTAGTGAGGAACACTCTTACAGGCTATCTATGAAGAATTACATTACAAAATAATTTATTAATGTCCTTAATTTGTATAGCTGTGAACTATGAAAATTCTATTTTTCGAGAAAAATATCCTTCCAGACAAAAACTTAATGGACTAAAATGTTTTTGTGGTCCATGAATCTATGAGTCTTAAAAGCGGTAGCATGTCATATGAAAAATGTCCTATGAAAAATGCTGTAAAATTCTATGAAAGTGATGTAAAGGGAAAAATGTGGTTTTCTTACCGTGGCTTGAATGTATTCTTTTTGGCAAATCGTACTGCGAAAATTTTGCATTGTTTATCGTGTGGCCAAGG
>JABASI010005291.1:0-12534 GCA_019776505.1 Tomocerus nigrus | reverse complement strand
AGAGCGGAAAGGCGGAATATTTGTCGACGCTACTGCTTCTTTTACGGGCTGAAGTGAAGGCTTTCTTTTTTAGCCTCCCCCCTAAGACCTGACTCGACTCCACATGCACACAACTCCTTTTTCTCTCTATATATCTATGTCCAGGATGTTTTCTTGGCGTAGATAATATTATGAGAACTCCAGTAGCTCACTTCTCATTCTAATTCTCATTCCGTGCTCTATATTTGCGGATTGCATGTAACATTACGTAATGTAAAGTATTAGAAGCATACGGAGCATGAGGCAATATTGTAATATAGAGCAATATCATATATTCTATCGTTATGTACCTATAGCCACACCTAAGTACACGTAGACAAGTAGGCAGCCATATAGAACAGTACAGTATGTACAAGGAATAAATACGCTACATTCCTTCTCACTTAAATGCTCTTATACTTAAGTATAGGTCAGATTTCTGTTTTCACTTAACTATATCTATATATAAATATATAAAATATATTGTACACATCCAAATCAGATGAAATAGAGGGAAAGGCTGCTAGGAACGTAAGAATCTGCTCTGCAATTCAAGGAACTTGGGAGGGAAGTATTTGAGATGTATGTATGTTCATCTCGGAGAAAGTATTCGTTGGTAAGCCGACTTTCATTTCGTTGAAAATTCTAGGAGTAAAGGAGGAGGAAAGCGTGAGTAAGCAATTTCCGTGATTAGGGAAATGCAAACTTATGACCATCCCATTGAGTCGAGATCAGAGCTACGTGTGTAAATCTTGTGCAAAGCTGAAAGCTTTCATCTCGCCACGGCCACGTATTATGAGAGAGTCATAAAGCTTAGTTGTTAGTAGCTCTTGTTCAGTTTGTTTCCCTGAGAAAGCAAAGCAGCACCAGAGGACAAGAGGAAAAGGACAAGCAAGCGGAGAAAGAAAGAGAGAGCGACTTGTTCAGGATATACAAACGGACAGCTCAGCCAAACCAAACACTCGGGCCACTTTCTCTCTCTCTCCCTAAGACTATTGCCATTACTCATTGTACTAGTCATGAAATAGAGATGTGAGATGAGAGTGGAGATGGAGAACGCTTAAAAGGATTCATATTGCTCGACTAAAAGACAGCAATGGCTCATGTTGATGGGGTGACTGTGTGGCTCTGCCTTTATATGCAGTAAGTAGCTCGCCAGATAGAAAGATCTATGTCCCGAGATAAGTAACACCCAAACAGCATGCGATACTGTGTGGAGATGCAGAGCAGAGATTCTTAGATTTAGGAGGACTACCGTGAATGACTGCCTAATAGAACAGTCACAATGGCTTAGAGAAAGTGGAGAAAGTCAATGGAAGAGAAAGGAGAGGAGAAGGCTAGCTCTGTGTGGATGGACGGACGTCTCTATACAAATAATGCATGTCCTCGTCATATCACTTTAATGCAACTACTACATTCTCTCTCCTACAACTGTGGTTAGCTTCCCTAGCCCGAGAATTGCTCACTGCGCTCCGCTCAGCTATCATTTCACTCCTTCGCATTTCTATTAGGAGGAGACACAGCCAAGAAAACACACAGAGAACAAGACGTACATATTCTCTTATCTGTCTATATCTCCCGCCGACTTTTATTCGCCTTCCTACAAACCAACAAACCAGTTAGACCTTTATACACAAAATGTTTTATTACATTGTAAATATATAATGCTATTCTGAATTCAACATGTCTTTCACTCTCTTGCCCTTTACTCCGATATGCACCGCCTGGCACAGATTTCCCACTAATTTTACAGCACCCGCTCTGACAGACACAATATGATAATCCATTTTTTTACTACGAACACTACTAACTATTGTTTCGCTATAAACCAATTCATTGCACTGGAAGTTAATCTACAGCAACAGCGATACACTTTTAACCACTTTAGTTAAGTACGTCTCATAAAAGGGCAACGTTTTCTTCCGTTGTTCAGATTTCTCATCAAAGTAATTTTTATTTTGGATTTTCCCCATTTTTGTTTGAATACCTAAATAAATTACTACACAAGACTCCTTTTATTTTTCCTATTGAATAAATAAATTAACAATACCACAATTACAACATGTATCCATTTGTTCTTTGCTGACGATTTAATTTGTGGAGAAGGATTCCTAAGATTGTAAGTTACACAGGTTCTAAAGAAGGGAAAGATTGGCAATGGTGAAACTATTATTAAAAAGGCATTGAATGTATATCTGAGATCTAATACTCTGTACATATTTTAGGGCGAACAATGAGTTGAATGGGAGCTGATGGGAAAGTGACCGATCATTTGTTATTTTGTGCTGACGTAGAGATGTGAGAAAGTCGACGGTAGAATCTCATTGTTATCGTTTATTTTTCTACAGTATCAATCTAATAGGTAGTTTCAGAGGTTTGGCCAAGACCCGAGAAAAATGGTTAGAAATTCTTTGGTTAGGAGGATCTAGCTTAGTCGACATAATAATATGTGACTATTGTACAAAGCTAACTAATGTCCTTTGGAAAAATTCATATCTGGAGCATTCCCCTTTAGTAAATATGAAAAGGGTTGAACAAACAGATTCGCTGTTCAGAGAGTTACGATTATGTGTACTGAAGGAAAGAGAAAGTGAAGTAGGTACGGGCTACGTTTCTATCAAATACAAATATTGGAGAAAGCAGAGAGAAAGATAGAGAAGGAGGCAGGAAGAAGGTATGAGTGATGTGATTTGATCCAGAGCGATGGAAAGGAAGCTTTGCCTTACCTTTTACTGTCTCCTACCTTAAATCCTTTTCCTTGCCGCTTGGTTACCTATCATCCTGTTCTGCAGTAATAGTTTCCATCCTATACGTAGGTAGTCGACCATGCCCGTTTCCAGAAGGGGCCTACCTACAAAGGTCCTCTCTTAAAACTATATGCGCTCTGTCTATCCCCACAGTCCTTCTGTAAGCGTCTCTAATTGAAAATGATAGGATAATTTATTTGAGAAAGAATGGGTCCAGATATCAAAGCCAATTATGCTAAATGGTTCTCCGCCAACGTTGCCCATCCTTTTCACAGCCATGCACATCGCATATTTTACAGCCAAATTGCATTTTTTCCCCCTCCCGTCCTGATTCATACGTTGGGAATCGAGCATATTGCCATTGCATCATCACTCTGTGCATACTTTTACCTTTACTATCTTTCCCTTCCCACCTACAAATTTCTACATACCTGAGTTGAGTTGAACTACCTCACAATCGTCTCGCCGCTATCTCTACGCTTTCCCTTACAAAGGCACTCAACCTTACTCCGAGACACTATTCTCCATCTATTTACCTTCTCAGTATGTCTAATAAGTATCTATACACCTACTGCCTCCTGCCATGCTCTACTGCTATCATTATACATTATAATCATGAAAACAACCCTAAAACTAGGTAGTCCTGTCCTGGCACGTCATAGCACAGAGATACAATAATTTCTAAAATGTATAACCCCCAGCTTTAACCAACGAAATTGTATTAATAATTTTGGAATTAAATTAAAGACTTGAAATAGAAGTCCAATAATCCAAATTATTTCTACAATTTCAGCGTAATAAATTGTTTATACAGCCTACAGTTGATACTCTGATAATATTATGCTTTCACTCATCATCGCTCTAATAATTCAGCGAATTAAGATTTTTTTGAATTCAAATGGAATATGAAAGGGTTTCAAGTGTTCATCTCTCAACTCCACTGAAATATCTGCAAATATTTAATTGACGCATATAAAACCCACCTGTACTGGAAGAGCTAGTTGTAACAACTTGAGTAGTGTATGTTTATCTACTTATAATGGGTTAATGGCTATACCTATAGATAAATAGAAGTATATTAGTTGGGAGCACAGCTGCATTGCTTTACATTACAATGCACTCCCATGTAGCATTACTACATTTGGATGATGAGTTGCTGATGTTCTGTTTGGCAGTTTCCAACGACTTCTTTTCACGACCAAACTGACTATATTATAACCGTAGAGATTGCAACACTAACCATAGGACGTGGGTATAACCGAGCTACACATAAACCTTTCACTACAACATGCTACCTACAACACACAACGGTAACATTCCTCCTATTTATCTATCCAGACATAAAGTAGAGGCAGAGAAAATAATCTAACCTCAAACTCATTCAACTCCTACAACTATTATAACGACTACTGCTATAAGCAAACGAACATTTAGTAGGCAGAGGCACATATTTTATACGTACCTGCTCTATCATTCTAGAGCCTCTCGGCTCCTTTCACTTGGCTTCAATTCTGCTGGCCTGGCCACCTTTTCTACTTTCTACGTTACGTTAACCCACAGTTACCTATGTCGTTTTACGCAGAGGTTTCTCCCTCCAGGGATGCTCAGCAATACGTCTGTATAATCACAGGATGTAAGCATATAATAATTAATTATCATTGCAGATATTCAATAAAAATAACAAATATTATTTAGTTTCCGTTCCGTAAATAGTTTAATGTAATATATTAATCGTACTACAGTAGTGATAGATATTTTAGTAGTTGCGTCAAGCTTAGGTGTGCTTATACCACAACATGGAATTATAATTGCAAAAAAAAAATTTGAGACGTGACTTTCGTTCTCAGCCAACTGCTCACTAATCCATTTTATAATCCACGATTTATATAATTGGATTAATAAAAGTCTTGAAATATATTTTTTGTGGCAGAATATTAAAATTGTTTTTGCCATATTTTGCCGAAGAATCCAACCTTTTTTATCATGTATAGTTGTAGCCATCCTCTCCGGTCGGATGTCGGATTTGCTCTGGCTCTAACCCAAACGAACGATGTTTGTGGGAAAATGTTACTTTTACCTTGTGATTGTGACTTTGCAGGGTAGATAGTGTACACCCATAGCAGTTACAAAGTACACTAGTCGTGAATCCCAGTTCCCTTTTGTTCTATTACGAGTATATGCATGGAGCAGTAGACTGGGATGGGAAGGCTGTGTTTTCAATGGCGAAGCTGCTGTAAAATACAGGTATTCCTTATTTGTGTTTCCGAGTAGCATCGCTTTTTCGGCTTTACTCTGGCTCCCTTGGCTTAGTTATGTGGTTAGCATGGTTTTGCTGTGCTTGACTCAAAGTCTTTTCACATTGCTCAGCTCACAATCAGTTAGTCTTACTATACACAAGCTACCTGTTTAACTCAATGTGCATATTATCATAGATAGCTAGCCTAGCTCCTCAGTTTACTTTTCCAAAACACGCTTTGTTCCTATTATTATACTAAAGTGCATACCCTGTTCAGTCTATTAAACCCTCGGGCCTTTCGCCAATTCCGCTTTCTATGCTAAAAATTTAATGGAATGTACCTTCTTGTTTATTGGTTAGTAATGATGACCCATATCAAATGCTGTAAGCAAACACGTGGTTTAAATACATAGAATCTCTATAAAATACTGTAATATATCATTAGTAGTTGTGTAAATACAAATTGAATTTACAATTATAAGATAAAAATGCGTCATTTAATAAGATGGAGGAGGGATAGTTATCAAAGAAATACGGTTGTAGCATCTGGATGTAATGCTACTACGTTTGTGTAATATTTCTATATCTCTACTAACTAACTATAGGTAGTTAACGAGTGTTAAAGTGTTGCAAGCTATTTTATGGTTTTATGCACGTTATGTTATATGTTGGGCTTAGATATGAAAAATCGAAACCGGTCCTTTCTACTACTTTCAACAGAGGAGTTCAGAGCAACCGCGTTTAAAGTAATCTTAACTGAAGCCGCCTGAGTTGGGATCTATGGATTTAGTCTACACTTTTCGCTCTTACTCCTTCCGTTAATATTAAGTTAGCTGATATAAGGAAAAGCAATTTTCACATGCATTTATATAGGCTACCTGCCTGATGTTTCAACAGAGGGGATTTACTTTTGATTTTGATGGTGAATTATGAAATTATGATAGATATTAGCTATGTACAGTAGCCTCAGTAGCAGTAGTCAGATTCTATTGCATAACTTTCTCTTCACACAGAACATTTACTGACGCATTTATCCTGTTGCTACATAAAGGACAAAATGAACTACGATATTAAATAGTAAAGAGCAATTGTAGATTAGAAACAAGTGTGGTTCTGTGGCTTAACGAACTATATATACACTCTGTGATAACTAAAATACATCTCTAAGCAAATAATATTCAATGAATGTTATTCAGGAGCTATTTTAGTGTAACAGTTTGCTGTGGGTAAATTTAGCAAGTGATCTTTAATAATATTTACATATATTTGCATGCAAAAGGTTGTTTTGCAGACTGGGTACTTTTACTAAAGACTTTCTATCATCTCTACTAAGAATGCAATATGCTACACTACATTACAAAACAGTTAAATTCTAAACAGTATACAATGCCGTGCTAGGTGATTCCATTTAAGGAGCTACTATTTACTTATTCTGTTTTGGTGCACATCCTATCCATCCGTGTATTAAAAGCTAAAGTAAAACCCGGACACAATAATAAACTACATGAATATACATGGTCTACCTAGTACTACGTCTCTTCTCTCTGCAATATGTATGTATGCAACTACCTGTGTCTAAATCGTAGCATTAAGTGCATAATATACATAAATACATAGAGCTTTCATTTATTGTAAAGTGAAAGCTAAAGCTCGTGTAAAGCGTATACAGTTTACGCTAAACTAAGCAAACTATGCACAATAAGAAATGTATGTAGTACATTGCTTTATATTTCAAGGGGCTTTCCAACGGTAGACTCTCAACTAGAGAGTTTACCTTATCGTTAGTCTAAACGGAGCTTATTCTATCTACCCAAGCTATAAGGGTTGTAACAAACATATGACAATAGTCTTAATGCAACAATAGCTTATCCTATATTATTTTCCATGTATGCTAGACAACAATGGACACCTTTCCCTCTACTTACTACACACGTTTATGTTTTGTTGTGTTGTGTGTATGTCGTCCTATGATATCGGCTAAGAATCTATTGTCTGTTTTTCGGAGGTAAGATACATAGTGCATGGTGTTTGTTTGTGAGTATTGTGAGTGTTATAGGGTAAATATATAGGTAGAAGTAGGTATAGTCGAGGATTCGCATATTGTCTGAATTTGTATCGTCTGCTCGACTGTAAAGTATGAAGAGGAATTGAAGAGCTGCTGAGCTCAGTGAACGTGCACACAAAAGAGGTGAATAGACGCTTTACATGATTAAATATGTACGATTAATTTTCCACTTTTTCTCGGTGCTCCGTCCCAAGTGACTTCTTGGATTTTCTGAGAATGGGCGCACTGCACCAACTCTGGACGTGGAAGCAATACATAGCACTAAAGTAAACTAAAGATAAGCAAACTGAAAACTGAACTGAGGCAGACTGAAGTAGTGTACACACAGAGTGAGTGTAGTAGTAAGCCGAAGAGTTGAGGCAAGTGAAGCCAAGCCCAAGCAAGTCACCTCCACCTCAGCCAGGAGAAAGCAATAGGGAGAAACACGGAGCACAATAGTCCAAAACACAATACTCAACCTACACATACTTCCACTAGCCCACTACTACTACTGTTACTACTTTACTATAGCTTATCTTAGCAATTACCCTGTACATTGGCAAAGCCCTACATTTGCTTATACTAGCCACTGGCTTTGATATTCCGTGGATTATTATATTCCTGCTGTTACCTTTGTAGAGTAGGGCCTAAGTGAATCCACGTAGCTATTACTTGTCTAAGGAGCTAAAACAATGTAAGAAGATTTTCCAAAGAATTATATATTATAGCGAGCAATAAGCCATAGCGTTAGCTTAAGTTTAGTTGTTGAGATGTGATGTGAGTTTAAGTTGCTTCCTTCCTCGCTCGACAATAAGTTCCTTCCTTTGCATAACATGCCACCCAAGCAACTACGCCCAACCATTTCTTCCCTTCTTCTTCCTCTTCTTCTTAAGTCTTTTACCAATACATAATAATGCAATCCTCAATTCAATAGAAATGAATGAAACTATATGTAAATATATACACAATACTCAGACCTTGATTCTCCAACTCTCTTTATAGTATTTATCAAAAGCATGTACATATTGTGATGTGACTGTAGGCAATATTATTGCATGGGAGTATAGAATGCAGGAAAAGGTAGAATAATATACACCTGTAAGCTATGCAACCATACGGATATGCATGCAATTCCATCTAAGGTGTCTCTGTATTTAAATATTTTAGTAGAGTGGAGGTAGATATTGTTCAAGTACATATGCATGTACTACAGTTTTATACGATTCTATGTACTTGTAGATGTAAATGCGTTCAATCAATTACCAGAGTGACTAGTAAGTACCCGCTATATTACAGTTCCCTTATATAATACTCTATACGTATGTATATACATAAGAGGATGGAAAAGTAGAAACTTTATTTTCTACTTTCGCCATTATTCCCAGAGAACATAGAAAGTAAAACTAGAGATACACTTAAGCGTAAGTTGGATCTTTGTGAGTGCAGTGCAGTTGAATAGGTAGCTAAGGATTTAAGTAGATATCAGTAGCGAGGAGTCGTACATACCTTTACAACTATAAACATAGCTCTAGGTACTTCTATTATACATATGCTCTGTGTATTAGCCAATATTCCATTGAGGCTATTGTATTTTAGCTATCAAACCACAAGAAGAAGAATTTCAAGGCTTTCCTACCAAATGGCAGCTCCTAACTCTTCTCCTCGAAAATGTGACTTGACTGACTATGAAAATTCGGAAATAGCGTTTAGGCCGCAATGCTAGAACTGTTTCGAGGGAACAATACGACAGAGCAATACAATACAATGCACACCAAATTGAACAAACCAGAACGGAGCGGGAAACTCTTTAGTAGTGTTTTACTTCTTTTGTCCGCATCTTTCTTTGATTTCTCTTCTTTCTTTTCCTTAGCCCAATCTATACTTTCTTTTATATATTTAATGTCACACAGCACATCACAGCTTTCTACAATGGCAATAAGTACTTGAGCCTAGTGCACTGCCTCCTGCCTGCCTATGTAGCCACCTATTTATGTAGTTGTGCACTGCACCGAGTTTACAAACGACAGGCTATAAAATAAAAAGGATAAAATAAAATAAAATAAAACTCCTACGACGTAAGTCACCAATAGTTTTCTCTTAGCTTACGATTTTATAGTCTCTTTCTACCCTTTTCATACAAGTATCCCTTTAAGCACTCAGGCAGTTAGTTAGTGCAACTTCGTTGGGGAAATTGGGAAACGATGATGTCGTTAAGATTGTAAGTCAAGTCGAGCAGTCGAGCAAAGTGAAAGCATGCATGTTATGTTACTCGCATTCTGTTAACTTACTGTACACATGTCTGTTACCGTCAGTATTGAAACTCGGGATGGATTAAAATGTCCCAGCATCTATTGAAACACTAAAGTCATTCCGCTTTTCAAAACAAATAACAACAGAAATGTTAGTCAATGATATTGCTTTTGGACCGATTTTAATTGCCGTGTTTATTGAATTAGCTGACCCGGGTGAATTATATTTTCATCCACATGATTTATGCGAATCATTAATTGTCCACTCCTAGAGAGTATAATGTGTAAAATTGCACGTAGTTTTCGGGTCACATTTTCGCGAAAAAACAATAGTTCGCCCGAGGAGGGGTGAACTAACAAGGAAGGTGAACTAGTTCAGTAAATACGGTAGTAGAATTCAAAAAAAATATGTACTTATTTATTACTGATTGCTTCTATTCAAGTAAATACATAGGTAGTTATCAGCATTTTAAAAGCATGAAATGACATTTCTGTTTCAATGTACATTGGGGATGTTTTAATCCATCCCTAGTTTCAATACAAACGGTAACATATACATATAATACACGTTTCCTACTAATCCTATAACCTACTAAGAAGGTGTCTAAGTGCATAAGCTATCAATTCAGTAAAATCCACACAAAATAACACTAACCTTATAGTTTCTTTTATTTACCCTCACTATTTATATGAAAATATGCTCTAATTTTATTTCCTATATATCAGCTAGGAAATGCGCCGAGTTCATTACTCACATCACATCACAAACAACATCAAATAAGTACAGCATCTGTACAACTATACGTGAAGTTTGAGCTAAGTAATCTGGCTCGTACGTCATAACTAACAGAAGGATGTGCATTCCTTCAAAAATGCAAAATACAATAAAACTTATCTTTTAAATCAAAAGATTACTTTATCAGTTCCGTAAAAAATGTATAGTACAAAATAAGTAAGCCAATGACCTCGCCCATTTAAATTCTATGTTTACATTACGTATTCGCCTATGCTTTGATTTGCGTTTGGATGTAAGATATTAAGATATATATCAGCATGACTATAATTGAAACACAAAGTACCTATTACTAAGAGATTTGTACCATGAAAAGAACAGATTAAAAATGAAATTATTGTATTTTTTGATTACATATCCATTCTTGCATCTCCCCATTAAGAAGTTTTAGTAACTTGTGTTGTGTACCTATATTTATTAAAGAATATATGGAAGTTCGCATATAAGAAATTATAGCATGTAAGGAATATCGCTTGTACAATTACCGATAAGTAGGTATTTATTTAGTATTTATGTTCTAATGAAGGCAAGTAAGTGAGTGAGTTATAACTTGGTGAATGTTGTGTAGCAAAGAACACGCTAAAACACACCAAGATTTGTTTTCCGTGTACTTTGCCATTCAATTTGAATTTAACTGGCAAAAGGGAGACTAATGTAAACAGTGGCACAAAATCCGACCTTTCTGCTAATCTCGGACCATTCTAAGCATCTGACATCACATGAGGAAAAGGAAACGTATGCAACTACACTAAGTAATAAGTATGTGCACAAACTTACACTAAACTCTTAACTAGTCTGTTTCAGTTTGAACTCAACAAAAATATCCGCAATCCACTTCAGTTATGTGCCACTTGACTAGTAGTATAGGAAACTGAAGTAGAGCAATTCGGTAGGGCAAAACTTCATATGGCATAAGTTAACTTGACAAACGATCAGCAAAAAGGCCAATTCTCATACGTATAATTTGTCAAATGTTTGCCAAAACTAAAAATATCAACAGGTAAGATAGAAATGTAAAAAAAATATTGAAGCTCGAAGTCTTAATTCAAGAATTCAACTCCTCTATTTACCGTAAAAAAGGCACTAACGCAATTTATAATAAAGTCATCGATTTAAAAATACAAGCAAAATTTATTCCCTACAAAAGTTATGACAAACGATGACGTGCTGAATTTAGTAGAGCAACTGAATTGATTAGATCAATTTAAAAAAATTACTACTTAATACTATATTATAGTAATGTTTATGATGTCAATTTATGCAATGAAAAGGTTTATTTAGGAAATGAATTTTTCCATTTCGCCAAAATGTGGTGAGCCAATTTAGGAGTAATTCTGTTTATTGTAATACTTGAATGCTCTCGCTCTCTCTGCGTAAATGATCATAATTATGAAATCGCGTGAGCAGTAAACTAAAACTTGGTATAAATCAATCGAGCTCCAACTTGGTTTCGTTTCTTCTTAAGTTGACTGCATCTAGACTGGAGTACTTCCTACTTGTGTGAACGTCAGAACTCTTGTCACAGAAGTAAAGTCTGTACAAGTCTGGAGGAAAAGGAATCTCACCGCCAGTGCTGGAGAGCTACACATATACATATACCTAGTCAAAAACATTTCACTCAATTCACTCAAACTTGGGTAGTTTATATTTTATTTAGACGTATGTAATCTGCAGTACATTAATTCCTTACCACTAATATAACCTTATATAATGTAGAGGAACCTTAGGCACTAGTTAGAGATTATGCCATAGTGAAAAAATAGGCTACGCTACAGTTGCAATCTGCAATGTAATAGCCTCACTAATCGCAATTCACTTCCCACAAAGCACTACTTCATTTCGGTCAAAATATAAACTTATGATTAGCTTTTATGAGGAATGTGACCGTACATGTGTATCACTAGCACCTATATAAATAACATCTAGTGGGAACTAGAACAGATTGCTTTTCCTTTTCAAGATAGATAGACAGATTCAACTCATTTTTCTTCTACAGCGTCATGTTGAGTTGCTCGAGGAAGGGAGTAAAAACTAAAGTGTCCCAGGCCTGACAGAAAAAATCAAACAAAAATCTATTAATTCGCCAAGTGTGTTGCCATCTAATTCGAATATTATTGGATACATTTATATTATATCACATTGTAGTAGATTACTCATCGCCAATTCGTAGTTAATGTATTTTTATTAATGTTTTTATTTCCAACAACATTTTGATTAAATCTACTACTAGATGTGTTAGTGTTAGCTTCTTTAATTATACGCTGCTATGATTATCGGAAGAGTAGCGTGCTTGTGCTAACTGTCGTAAAGGGTATATAAGCCTTTATATAATATTATTATTTGTAATTTGTAGGTACTATACGAGGTGTACCGATATCACTATTGAAGTGAAGGTACTAGGCGCAGGCCACCAATCCGGGCCTATTGCCAATTCCTCTTAACATTGC
>JABASI010005290.1:0-12534 GCA_019776505.1 Tomocerus nigrus | reverse complement strand
CCCTGTACAGAAATTTTATTCCTGAGATTGTAAAAAGGTTTCGACTGAGATTAAGATTATAAATTGCTAGACTACACCCTCACACATGATGTAGATGAAGAATATTTAGTTAAGCTACAAGGTTCTAAGAGTCAAGCGAATTCAAAAACGACTCAGCAGACGTTTCTGCTTTCTATCAACAAACGTAAAGTATGAATCGAGATGAGGTCTATGGTAGATCCCCTATCTCCCTCTCCTCAGAGTCCACGAATGAATGAGGGCATGTAAACTACAAATACAATATAAATTCCTGTGAGTTAGGGCAAGTTAAATGCATAAAGGGAAGAAGTACGGTGCTTGTGTGTGTCGGGTGCTGTGTGCTGTGTGATAATAGTCACTGGAGGATAGACAGTTCCAGTCTGGAGTGAATCCGCTACAGTTACTAGCGTTGCAGATGTAAACAAAATCTTTCATTGGGCCTAGAAGTTAGTAACATCGCATTTCTGGTCGCGTGGCATGACATGATGACATTTCCACCCTCACTAACAAAACTCAACTACGTAGCTATTCTGCCTGTGCTGTGTGCCTACTTTCCTTTACTATCTGTTAGTTGAAGATGGGATATCTGTTCTGTCTCTTCTCCTCTGTGCTACATTCATTTCATTGCTTTACGTTGCATTACAACATGACATAACATTCCATGACTTTAAGCTCTTATGTGCTGTTATTACACATACGACTGGATATAATCCTTTCAGAACTGCTCTACATACTCTTCTCTCACTTTTCTATAGAATTTATGTGCCACATTACATAGCACTATAAGATTCCCGACTCAACAAAACACTTTCTTATACCAAGCTTCTCTAAACTCTAAAGTAAAACCACATGCGAAGTGATGGGACCGGAAAGAGCTTTCCGGTTACACCCGCCCAATGCTGGCAATCAGTAGCTGAGCATTATTATATGTACCCCCTCTCTTTCTCTCTCTCTCTCTCGCCTTCCTCCTACATTCTATTATTTTACAATTCGTTAAAGAGGTGATTTTCTGATTAAGGTACAAAAGGAGCCTCCCGCAATCATCCTACATAGCTACTAATAATAATGATGAGGGCTGAATGAGAGATAAGCTGCACAACACTTTCGGGACCATTGTAATAACTGTAGATAGACGGATAAGTACGCCGGCCAAAGTGTGCTACTTGTAGTTGCGTGTCAATAAAGTAGATTTAGAGCCTTAGTAAAAACACATTTTTTCAACATTAGCCATATTATCTACCATTACATCATACATAAAGTAAGTCAAGTTCCTCTCTCCCTTCCTCCCACTACCTCCTTTACCTCAGAATGCATTAGTACATTAAAGTGCCCTTTTCATATAATATTACAAAAGCTTCCATAAAGGATTCCTATTCCTTGGAAAACTATTTTTGACACGAGTCGAAATGTGTAAAGTCTAAAAGCAAACGGAAGGATATTCATCAAACTGGAAAAATACTCCGTTTTTTAGTAACGTCACTGAGTTGCCTTTTGCCCTGTTTGTGTAGTTTCAACTTTTAGTCTAGATACTATGAAAAGAAAACACTAAAAGGAAAAATGTCTCATATCATCTTCGTGACACGCTTTACCTAAAAGCTAACCCAAATAAATAATACCTATACCTATAAGAATTGGAAACTTAAATCTAACAGCTACCTAGACACAAACGGCGTAGGATTGCTTCTCGTCTCAACTGCATCTTTGAAATACATTCGATTTTGCCTTCAAAAATGATGCATCGCACACACACACTGCAAAATCAACGAGATGCATGCAATCCCAGCTCTTGTAAAATGTACCTACTATGAAACTTCTAAATTGCATTACTATACAAATAGTCGAAGTACATAGTTCAAAATAAATGACATATTATGTAGAATATGTATTAAAAGTATAGATTCGTGGACTAGGTATATATAGAAAATGCACCAGAGATGGAAAATGTATCTTCGCGTCATTTCTCGTTAAAAAGAAAATGATCGAGACGAACATGTTCGCATTAATCATTTTGACATTTTCCCGTGCATCTCCATCTCCCCTCTATTTTGATGCTCCGTTGATGTTCATCCTCATGTCGACGGTCTCTACATTGTGTACACTGCATTGGTGTTGGTGATGCACCCCGCAGAAAAGATCAACATGAATGATTCCGAATAGGACAGAATCTCAGGAGATTCTTCTGTATTTATATCTCCTTTTGTACTCTTTTCCAGCAATGCGTAACTGTAACTGATTTTCAGAGACTCCTCTTCTTAAATCCTGATAGTCAATTCACTTTTACTACAACCATTGTACCATTCTTGTATATACGAACGTGGCATTTCATTTTGTACCTACTTCAAGTAATAAGTTTTTAGGGACATTTTTTTTTAGAAACATTGAACATTATTGTAGAGCAGTCCATTTGGAATTGTTTGACAATTTGTTTGAAATGTCTTCTGATTTTTATTCACAGTAACTAACAATTCCCTGCAAAAAGATATACCTAGATACAGTTTATTGAATTTACAGAGCATAAACATTCCATGTTCTGCAATGCAGATACCTATGTCATTTGGATGTTAGAATACGATGGCTTTAATGTCCTAGAAAGAAATAAGCTTATTTCTTCTATCAGATTCGTTCCACTATCTGGACTGGAATTGAGTTGACTACTTCCATAACATTGTACCAACTATACAGAATTCCACTACTGCTATATATATGCTTCGTCCATTCCAGCACTCAATTGCGAGTTTATTTCATCTACCCGAAATCGAAAAACATCCTGGTGTCCATCCCTGTCCTGTTTTCCTCTCCGTTTGTCCACAGTGGAGTATAGCATCCCATTTTCTCAATTGCTTCTATGATCCATCTTCTCCGCATTCCATCGTCGACCATATAGATAGCCAACATTATATACAAAGACGTGCACTAATATATCGGCGAAGGATGACAAGACAGATGGAGACAACAAATCAACTCTGCCCCACTACCACTCACTCAGCACTAAATCTAGTCGATTCAAAGTCAACTCACAATCAGCCATTTTCATGTTTTTTATACATGGTCCATAAATACATAGCAAGACATGATACATGTTTGTCTATATTTACAAATACAACAGTAGAAATGTATTCTTTCTGACAGCATAACTTCAGATGTATACGAAAGTGCATTAGAAAAACAAAGTTTGATCTTGATTCCTGTAATCCATCCACCATATACTCACGTCAAGACAATAAAACACATATAAGAGTATGACGCATACAGCAACTAGTCTTGTTGACAGACGGAGAAACTTGGAAATAAAAGAAGAGTGCCCTGTCCATCAATACCAAAAATTGAAGCAAATATAATCCTTCTTGCGTAAATATTTCTATAGAGAGTCACAAGGGACTCATTAGTCTCTAGTGCATGAAACCATTTGACCATGAAGTCTTATTTCAACAAACAAGATCAAACGATCAAATAGATAATAATATTTGAATTGCATAAAACAAACAGAGAATCGTAAAAATAATACTAGACCTGTTTTAGTCCAATATATGCGTAAACAAGATAGGGCACTTAATATTTGTTGGATCATTATTTAGATGATCTATTGCTGTAGAAAGCTACTTTGATATTTATAAGGGCTAATGCACACTACACATATTATAGGTACCGCTGTTTGGCCATTTCAAGAGGAATAGCCAGTCTACTGCAGTATATTATGTACACAAGGCTAACAGATTCAGATAACTTAGGAAAATATAATGCTATAAAGCTCGCAACTGAAATAAGGTCAAATTGGGTGGTCCTCCCCTACGTTGCCTCAATCACATTTTCAATTTCCATCAAAGGCAATCCAATTAAGCGTAAGAGATTCTGCAGTCCGATATCATTTCCTTGAGTACAACTCACCGACATTAGTATAGTTCAACACTATCGAGTTAAGGAGCCCATTTCCACAGTCCACTTGAGCGTGCACATATATAATTCCATTTCAGATTGCATAATACATCCATACATACATATATAAATTGCTACATTATGGCAGTATACAACATTAGGGTCTACGTATCAGTCGTATCACTTATGCGTAAATGCGTACTATGGTTAGATAATTCGCTCTGGATTTATAACAAATACTCTGGCTGTATATTATTATGAACTTCCTCACAAAGCTCTCTGTCATGTCATTCTTATCATTAGATTCTCTCTACTCTTCTCCATGTAAATAGTAGTAAGCAGTGAGAGTGCATAATAAAGCGTCTACTCCTACACTTAAATCATTAGTAGTAGTAGCCAACTTGCACAGGCACAAATCAGATTTCTAAGAGATGAAGAAGACAAGACTCCCTGCTGGAAAATAAAATCGTCCCGCATCGCAACACTGTCAAATAACAAATTAATTCATCTAATTTCAGACTCCCCTTGAATTTAATGCCTAACTGAGGTTTCACTTCCTGTCACATTACATATATCCATTAGTAATTGCACACAGCTCCCTTCTCTCCAAACTTTCCTTCTATCCTCTCCCCACATAACACTTTTGAAAACTTTTGCCAACTAAGCAAAACGCAATTAAAATCAAAGACAAGCAAATCTCAACTTTGCTAGCAAAAAATCATTGCAAAAAGGAAGTAAGCCTATCAATACTCAGTAACCGTGCATTCTACTATTCTGACAACCTAGTTTTATCCGTTTGCAATGCAATAGGATTTCAATGGGCTTCTATTCACATAGGGATTATGATATGTCATGTTGGTCACTAAACTCAAGATCTTGACTTGACTTTGACATGCTCGTCACATTTTAGATGAGGCGACAGGAGAATTAAGAGCCAGTCACGTCTCTGTCATTCTTTACGCTATTGGTTTCACTTAATACGATAAGAAACAAAACACAGAGAAGAGAGTAAGCATTTACTAAAGTAAAGCTAGAGAGAACATCTTTAGAAATACTACTCTCCTCAATTCAGCTTTATTCAGACGTCAAGAGGAATGTGCAAAATCTCCTGTTAAGCCTTTCTTCGAATATCTAGTCAAGTCAAACTGAACTGGAGAAGCTTAGAATGAATATAGAGTTGTAGTATGAGAGTTGAGATTACTAAGTTATCTTTACGTTTTAGCCCTCATGCATTTTTCTGCTCACGAAGAGTTTTCTATACAAACAGAGCATATTATTATATACTACGCATTGTATACGTAGTCAATACTGGGATACTAAGTAATTCTGATCCATTTAAGTAAGTACCTACATATTATTGTATGTATTTGCTACGTATTGAAAGATAAAGGAAATATATCTTGAGGAAACTTTATTTACAAATGGAACGTATAAGAGTAGAGCTTAGAGAAAGAGTTGAGTGGGTAGAAAGGGAAAAAGAAACAAGAACCAGAACTTTTTACTACTCAGGCATTTCAATCATCATTCACTTTTTCCGAACCCTGCTATTCTGCCCTCTTGACAGATAGATCGTCTACAGACAAAAAAATTCGCAAACTGGAACTTAATGCTTGTACCTTGAGAGAGAGAACTTATCTTTAGAGATTCTCTTACAATATCAGCGTTAAAGCATTCAATCTTTCCAACATTTCTCAGTTAGATCCACATTGTAAGTAACAATGAGAAAAGTTCACGTTTTCCTAACTTATTACAGCAGCATCCTATTTTTTCTGGAGACTGTGCAGACTTCTCAGACAAGTACATACATACAATCTATCGCGGCCTCCCAAATGTTCCCCCATAACTTACGACTCAGCAAAATGCTCTTATTAACTTGTTAGGCGTGACTTAAAGTATATAGCACCTACCTTCATAATACGCAATGTATTTATTAAGCAAACGAACAAGAGAGTGATGCCAATGAACTAAAAATCGCATCACGAGCGAGCACACTAAAACTTACTAACAACGTAGGCATTACAAATCTTTTTCGCCATTCCATGCTAAGCTAAATGGATTCTCTAAGGGAAAAAAATCCAATCAATAGCGTATCCTTTAAGCTTTATTTCCGTGATTTCATCGTTTAGCCAAGTAAACCAACGAGGTTGATAGAATAATGAAATGCATTAGGTAATCCCATCAAGATGCAAAATACAGCACAGCATGCAACCCTTCAGTTGCCATCTTTGATAATAAAAGGTGCACACGTTCTTAGAGAGCTCATCTTTAACTCTTCTCAAGTATTCACGACATCATTTCCATCTTCATCTTACATCAGATACATCACACCTCATCAGTAATGCACTAAGCTTTCACAACTCAACGTATGCTAACAAATAAAAACGAGAAATCATTCAAGGGCGTGTCTTTGCAGCTAAATTTTCATCAAATGGACAAGTCTAAAATTTACGATGCCGCTATAAGGGTACAATTGCATTTTTATAATGCTGATTGTATAAATTCCCTCCTGAAGGAATACCTACCGAGTCAATACACTATTAGTAGGTACAACACATAAACCATTAACATTAAAAAACTGTACGCAAGTACCTACTCAACTGAACATAACTAAATAGCATTGTAAAAACTCAACACGCCTTCCTGTAGAATTTTATTTATAAGAACCTTGTCATATTACACATGGCTACACTTTAGATTTCAATTTAATTCTCTCGAATTACATAACTAGCCATGTATTACTACGATTATCTCATTCAAAGTATAACTTGGGAGATTCCACAAGGAAAATGCAACGTACAAATGCCATAGAAAAAGAGAAAAAACTTTTTAAAAGTCAATTGCCATCATAAAGTGTACAAGACATGCTCAATTGGCATCTCACATAGACAGAACAGAGATTAAAAGTTGGGAAAATCATATTGTGCCTTATTGTGGTGTGTATGTGTAGCTGTAGAAAATGCATTAAGAAAAGCCACACAAGAAATAGTGCCATAATGACTGAAATTGTATCCAGCATAACTCATTATCGTCTCTTTTTACGCGTCGCCCATCGCATTTCCAAGACAGACCAGCCAGAGTCTATGAGAAGAAAAGAGCGCGACCGCCTGGTCCGACAAATAAGGAAAGAGCAAGCAATTGAATTTCATTGTATTTATTGCACTCACTCACTTAGTTATTCTGTGGAGAGAGAGACAGAGCGACAAGAATCCGCTAGTGAGACTAAATTCAAGACAATCTACTGTTATTGCCTTACATTTGCAAGTGCAAGCAAAGTGAAGCGTTTCTTTATAGTCGAGAGAGATCTGTTTTGGTGAGGGACAGAGAAGTGCATGGAGAAAACAGGCGTGTGAAAAGGAACGAGCAAATAAATCCTGGCCAATTTATCCCTAAATGACAGGACAGATAACGATCCATTCATTCTGCCTCTTATAAACTCCATTTCCTATTAGTGAGCCTACAGACAGATAGCCTATCAATTCCCTTGGCTAATAACTAAGTAGTCCTTCCTAGACTACAAATAGTAGGCTTTAGCCTTGCAATCCACAACTGTGAAAGTGAAACGAGCACTTACATATAAGGAGAAAAAAGGATACATCCACACTATCTCTCTCCTACTCTATTGCCTGACGTCTGCCATCGTATATTATGTCAAACTTGAAACACTAGAGAACAGAAAAGAGCCCAAGAATATCACAGACATTACATTTGCCAGATCCCGTAACTTCGGCTTTCTGCTTTTCTAACTTCCATTATGTAAGTTGAGACGAACAAGTCAACTTGACTAGCAATTAGGCCATGAACACGAGCTTCATTTATTGTTACGAACCCTCAACTTAGCATTCTTCACTAGTATATTATTATCATACTATATTATATCATAGTTAATACACCTATTGATAGTGTGCATCCAACTCCTATTCTTCTCTCTCTCTCTCTTTCTCTCTTACTTCACAATGTCTACCAAATGAAAATTGTATGCAGCGAAAACATATAGGGAACTATCATTTCCCTTTTAATACAAAGTAACCAACTACTAGAATCCTAGAGTCTACAGAAATGGATTTCCTCTTGTCAACTCAAGGTAATAAGTCAAGGCAATCAATACTAATAGCTAAAGCAAACGATCTAACAGAAACCTGCGAAATTATTACAATAGAAAATCGAAAACTGGAAAACTATCCTCCTCGCTCTTTTTCATCCTTACAATTTAATGACATTCCCATCAAACGAAATGTCAACGAGGCAGATCGATTAACAAGATTACCACAGCTTAGGGCACGTGCTGAGTTAACTAATTGTCACGTACTACTACGTTACTCACAAAATACTCTATCGCAAATCCGACTGACAATATCCAATTTGATCTGAATGTTGATCCTGTGTTAATACTCGTTTGTATTATCATGTCTCATCTCAAGTGTACGTGTTTCACAATCATTTATGCATGAATTATCCCCTTAATTAAATTAAATTAATACTTCTTGTACAATCAAAAAGAAATCTGGATCTATCGCACATTAACTGATATAGATAATTCCTGTATACTTTAAACTTTAAATTAAGGACTTACAAATATTTACACATTTTTGCTCGGTAGAGCTAGATATACTAAAATGTAAATATAACATGATATAACCTTCAGCCATTATCTAAATAGCCTCAAGGTATTACTTTGTTGACTGTCGGCTCTAATTACCCATCTGATCTAGCGGCTGTTAATGCTTTTGTTAGCAAAGTTACCTTTTTCATGGGGATTAGCTTTTTTTGGTTTCCACTACGTAATAAGTAATAACCGAATAGTAATAACATGGGCCACATAATGAGCTGTCTGTCTCCGGCTTTACTATGCTGACAGCTTTTTACAATTTACATCCCTTTAATTCCCAACTGTCTATCTAATTCACTCATAAAGTCTAAAAACAAACCCTCTTTTCTTTATACTCTTCGTATTTGATAAACGTAGGTGGATGCTTACATACTTCGAATAACATGGTTGTGACATGTAAGAGTGTGTGAAAATCTCGACATATAAAACCATTCGGTTCTTTATAGCGATCATATTAATTTACCCACAGTACGATGCACTTATAAATATTCTTTCTGATAACACAAACAATAGCTAAATACATACATGAACGCACATTGTTGTGTAATCTCGAAAAGTCGACCTTAAGGTGTAACGAGGTTGTTCCCTAGTCAAAGTTCCTTGTACACTTGAATAGATATGGAATCTAATACAAAATACTCGTAGCGTGAAAGTACAAAGTTATATGCTGATAAATCATACTAAGGAGTTCATGTTATTACTATATTATTGTAGACTCATCATTGAGCCCCATATAACAATGCCTTCAAAGAGATCCTTAAATAAAGTGTAGCGTAACATACGAGATGCGATTTATCTTTCACAAATGACAAAATATAGTGTGAGCAATGATGTTCGATTTCGGTTTCAGGAGATTTATAAATAGTCCCCGGTCCCTACAAATTGTGTTGAACAATGGACAGAACGGATGATTGTGAATTGGGTTCAATTCCATCCCTCAATCTATAGTCACTGTATTTTAAGTTGCCCATGTTATGTTTCCCTCCTATTTGTACCACAATGTTCATCGAACCAGGGAAAAATGAGTGAAACAAGAATGGAAGGAAATTTCACAATAATTTTATCACCAGTTCCGATCTCGTTTCCTTCCCACTCATGATCCACTCCGTTGCCATCAAATTCAGACAGAGCGTACTCAAGAGAAGCGTACGCACACACTACGTCCACTATTAAATCCAATATCCACTACTTATACATACATGTAGTTCCGTCACACTACTCAGTCCTCTCAGATATAATTTCCTTTAAAACTGTATACCTACATATAACTACTAATAGAGGATATACAGGGAAGTCAGTGTCAGTAATTTAAGGCTTTGTTTAATCTTTATCATGTAGTACAGAAGAGAGTCGACAGTTTGTACAGGATGAATCACTCTTGTTCGACATCAGCATTAATTATCCCTTATAGGATTTAGCTAACAAACTAACAAGCTCTACTCCACTGGAATGAAGAATTAATTATCCTTGCGAAGATGATCAATAGTTCTCGTAATTCTCGAAACGAATAAAAAACTCACAATTGACAAGATGAACTATTATACTACAATAGTATAATGATGTCTATAAAGGTTGAACTATGAACTATTTTCAATATCATTATTAGCATATTCTTTAAGGTATAAGTTTTTTGCACATCCAACATCTGCCTAATTGATAAAGCCATTTGTCACGTCCGCTCTCTGAGGAATATCTTCTATTTAAAGAATCCTGCAACACCATTGCATCATTAATTCCCTATCAATACCAACCATTGCATAATACAATTTACGATGACTAATATCCTTATTAGCAAGAAACAAGTCCTAAATCCAAAATATTTCCTTCTATGAAAAATGTTTAAATAGCGAAAATAATTGGCATAATAGATATATATACTACTAATACTACTACCTAGATATATTATGTGATATCTGGAAAAAGTGCATAATATTATTATATCCATAGGAGTGTACCTAGAGCCATAAACAAATCACGTCCGTATGATGTGAATTTGAATGTGATGAGCTTCCCTTTCCTTTTTTGGCCACACTCAAAACAAAACTTGTACTGACAGATAGTGAGACAGTCATTGTTTCTTCAATTATCCACCCTTTTGCTCTCTCCTTGTCATCATCATTCAGTACAAATCTGTAGTTACGTGAGCACAAAATACATAAATTCTAAGCCTTGCCTCCACACATGACTGTTTGACCAGGCTAGCCTCACAGAAATGTAAATCTGAAACACGTTAGTCGGAAATGCCATGTAAATACAAACGAAAGGATCTTTACCCATAATAAACTCTAAAAAAGTCAAGTGACTTTCCTGCCCCAACTACTACTGCATGTACATATACATATGTTTACTATACTTTCATACACTATCTGTACTATAACAAATTAGTAGATTTTATATAGAAAAGTTAAGTTAATGAATGTATTGGATTCTCCATAAGAATTCTAGCACTTGTGCGTGCTTTACACATTATTACATAACGAGCAAATAGTCCGCAGACTCTGCAACCAACTGCACTGCACCAGTGTGCACATTCCAATAAAGTAAAGTAAGCAAAGCTAGATGAATGTCGCGTCAAATCTACTCGTCTACTCCACATCTGAGTAGTAGACCATGGCCCAAACCAAAGTACATAACATAAAGGGGGACTCCTAAATGGCTCTTCATGATAAATTCATCACTTCAATATTAAGCAATGATGTATTCATCATCTAAACGACCAAGTGATCCTCCATCAACCACTATTACAGATTCCATTATGCATAATGCATGCATGTTCAACAAACTCTTTGCTACGTTAATGTGCATACCGACATATCATCTAATATCAATTACACTCTGTAAAAATTACTAATAATAGTCTCATGAATATATGTAAATATTATTGGAATAATAATGTGATTGAATCCAACTTCCATACATCTATAGCTTTACAGCTAGTAGGATTGACTGACATGTCAAACCAACATTTATTCTGTAATAATTTTGGTTTTACGGTTGAATGTTTATTAAAATAACCACCCATTTCAATTTTGTTGAAATATGATGTGGCATAGATAGAGCATCACTAACAGCAGAGTGATTGTATAAATTGAACAAATTTAGACTGTTACGTAATGTAATACAAGTGGATCAATTCATTACATAACTGTCAAATCTTGTATTAATATCATAAAATGTGTAGCATCTCTATCTCTTTAGATATTACGTAGTCAAATCATTTTTACATAGCTCCATGAAAACATATCAACAGACAGACAGGCATGTATGTAAATTACACCTCTGAGCACATTCCACACATTAGATAGGATTTTATGGCGTTTTTGGATGAGAGCTGAGAACATTAATATAATTCAATGATCTCTGTTCAAGTCAATTCAACGCTCTAGAATTCTATAGGGAATTAAGCAGTCAAACAGGCTGGTTGCATGCACGCGAGACTTATACAATGGATTCAAATTCGTAAAAGAACTCAATTTGCACAGTCAAACTAGCATTGAAAGCTAAATCTCTATTCTATAGCGTGTATTATTTTCAATTCAATGAGGATATACTATATATGTGTGATCAGTGCGAGCTCACAACTGTTTCCATAAAATATTATATTAATAGTGTAAAAGTGTTAGGGACTTGTACATACTCATCCTAAGGATCCAACTAGACCTTTTATTCTGCTGTTCTTGCATCATCCCTTTCAGCTTTCATCGCATAACTGAAATCAATGCATGAACAATGTTCCTGGCTAGGATGCCCATACAGATATTATAATATTGATGTTCTTGCCTTTATTTGCTTCAGAGTGCAGTTAAAACATATGCATACTATAGAGTTGTTTGTCAATGATTTTCTCCATTAAATGCCCATTATCCCCAAGGATTCTCTAATCTTTTTATTTGTACAGAAACAAGTACACTTTGCATATATAGTAAATATGAATGCGATAACGATAAGGTTTTAGTGGATAGGTACTTAAGGCAAATGAATTGGAACTGAGTCACTTTTCCCATTATATATAGTAAATTACAATTATATTAGCACCG